>ML994159.1:20715-36621 GCA_010093945.1 Delitschia confertaspora ATCC 74209 | reverse complement strand
TTACTAAGCCCTCATGTTAAACAGACCATGACCACAGACAAAACAGAAAGGGGTAGAGGAGTAGTTACTCATATCTTATAAACTTCGATATTCGAAGCAACAAGAACCTAACCCCTAGCAATTCTTCAGTACCATCTACAACGACGCAGCCTTAGCCCCAGGCGTCTCCCCTATCCTGAAAACATATTTAACGGCGCTGGCCTTTCCTTCCATAAGCCCCCTCAATCCGTTTTCAACACCAGCCAGTCCTCCCGGGACAACCTCCACGGGGTGCGGCTTAAACCAGCCCTCTGCCAATCCCCTCGCCATGTACCTATAGTAAACGTATGCGAAATCCTTGGCATCTCCATGCGCATCCCCAACCTGCGTAATCGTCTTCCTAATCGTCTCCGGCAACCCCTTATACTCTTTAAATGGCAGCACGAGCGTAATCGTCCCATCCGCCTCCAGCGCCTTTGAGATATTAATATACGAGTTATGCTCGCTCGTCGCGTCAAACGCATGCGCGAGTTTCTCCCCTTTAAGCGCTTCCTTGATACCAGCGACTACCGCTTCGTCACCGGAGCGGTAGTCCACGATGGTGTCGCCCTTGGAGCGGTCGATCAAAGTTTCCACGTATGCGGCGCCGCGACCGGCGACGGCGATGACAGGGTGAATATTTGCGAGCTGGGCGAGTTTGATGGCATAGGCGCCTACCGCTGCCGCGCCTCCATATACTACCAATGGTGTCGGTTTAGTGGCAGGTGTCCAGGGCTGCGGCAGCGCGAGCCTCCCATTATGAAACATTCCCAGACATGCAGTCATGGCGGCGAGGGGGAGGGCAGCGGCGTCTGTTGGGAGGGGGTGTTAGCTGGTATTTCTGGTTGGGGGACTAGATAGGGGGAGGTGTGTACCTTCGAAGGAGATGGTGTGCGGGATGTGGAAAGTAGTATGCTGCCATGCAACCGCATACTCAGCGAAGCTACCATGTGGCTGTCTCATCTCATGGAAAGCTGCGACTCTATCTCCCACCTTAAACTCCCAAACCTTCTCGCCAACAGCATGGACTACACCGGCAATGTCGTCGCCGGAGTTATTCGTCTCTTTCAGTAACTGCGGGACCTTCCTGTACCATTGTCAGTACCAAGTCTTCAAAAATATCCGCTCTTCTTCAAGTACTTTCGCTATGAAACGAAGTGAGGCGGGAGTGAGGAGTAGACATACCAGTCCTTAGGATTACTCCCACTAACTACAACCCTGATAACCACCTGCTCAGGCCCGGGTTCGGGAATTGGACTATCCACAATCTTGACATTGGTCTCGGGATCAACAATAGCTTCCTTCATCGTCTCCGGTCGTTGTACACTCTTTTTCAGATCCTCGAAGAAGGCAGGAAGTTTTTGGGGGACGCCTGGGATGGACATGTTGCAAGTTTCAGCGAATCGATCTTAAAGGATTGAGATGTTATTGAGAGGGGTTGAGGTTTCAGTAGATTTAGATTTAACTATTCAATGGAAGATAGAAGTAGTAATCGGTATTTATATGTGTATGTCGAGAACTTTTTACCAAGGCACATTTCACGTCATTCCTACATTTGTAATGCATGATACACTATGTGGGGTAACCATGAGATAGTCCAGGTGGCGAATTTCATGTAAACTCCGCCAGGGGGTCGTTATCTCCATTAGATTGGATTCGGGTAACTAGTCGCTATTTTGGAGTCAACACTAAAAGCTTTCAGAAGCACATTCCTACTAACGTTAATGAAGGCATAGTGTTATTTGGGAAATGTTGACATAGAAAATATGTTTGCTACTACATACCTCTGCAATGCCTCTGTCTGAATACCAGTATGTGAAAGCACTGAAGGGTGTCCTATATATATTTCGATACAGGCTTATGTATAAGATCCATTGATTCATCGCATAGTTATTTAGGTTGAGAGGCGCATACGTGACATATCAAACTTTACTCCATCGTTACATACAAAGGGCCACGATGACACACGCCCAGCTCATGAGTCCAGCAACCCATTCATTCCATTCATCAACCCCTATCTTACCATAACCCATAACCCCCATCTCTCCACCCCCAAGTCTGCTCTTTTCTCAAACTAAATTCTCTCAATCCGCTCTCTCATCATATCCATTATCCAAATGCCGGACCCGTCCTTCCATACCCTTAATCTCAATTCTTTAACCTTGCCCTTCCTACCACAGTCCCCAACCCCAAAATCAAACCCCTAGTAGCCCCTCCTTTCCCCAAATCACATCCCTCGTAACCCTAAAACCATGTAGGCATACTCAACCCCCCACCCCCATTCCGATTCGTCGTCATAACCGCCTGTGGCGCATCGGCATCCATCCCATATTCTCTGACCATATCATCCCAGTTCGCCCAATCCAGACTACCTTCTCCTAGAACAGGGGATCCGGACTTTTGGTACTGGTCTGGTTGTCGGGATTGGTTGGTAGGCAGGTTGGGGACGTTGGATGCGCTGGGCGCGCTGCTTAGTGACATCCAGGGTTCGTTGCTGTTTATGGGGGAGGTGGGGAAGAAGACGTTCTGATTTGAAGGGTTGGCAAAATTGTTATTTGAGAGCTGCGAGGGGTTAAAAGGAGGCTGGTTTAATGCGGGATTGTCGGAAGAGTGGGGAGTGGAGCGGGTGCTGGGTGTGGTGGTTTGGGTGTATGAGCTACTGGAGTCGTGTCGGGAACCGTTCATGTTGTGTTGTGCGATATCTGTTCCTTCGTAGGTCGTGGTGTCCATGATATCTCGGATTATGAAGTCGAATCCCATGCTCGATATATTTTGAAAATCCTGCGCGGCCTCTGAAAGTGAAGTCGTAGAAGTCGATCCGTCTGTCCTACTCTTCAACGCATCCGCCACAATCCCAGCGTTTAACCCATTACTCGGCCCCCCATTCATACCACTAGAACCCGACATTGGCACTCCTCCCGGGCTCTGAGTTTCATTCAGTGGCGACTCAAGCCAACCGGGCGGCAGCGCCGTCGGCACATCCCCCACTTCAGGCGGATGTGGTCTCAACAATCTATCTACACCCTCTGAATTCTGCTCTTGGCCCAGTGCCTCAACCTTCTGTGATCCATACTGATACCTTCCCGGGTTACCAGTCCTCTCCAGCGCCAGTTCCCTCTCCCTTGCCGCCCTAGCCTTCATCATCAACTTCTTCAACGGCCTCCACAAATGATCTTGCTGTTTACCCCTTCCTGAACTCTCCGTGTTGTCCAAATACCACCATCTTCCTGCCGTAGCTTCGAGCGCACGCCAGGCACGCTCTACAGCCTCGCCTTTGGTGCGGACGCAGAGTTCGGAGAGGAGAAAAGCGATGGCATGCCATTGGACGTAGGTGCGGAATAGCCAGCCCCATTTCATGGTTCGCGCTTCGGTCTCGAGGAGGGTGCTATATTCGACGTTTTCGAGGGATGTGAGGAAGAGTTTGTCTCTTGTGGATTGGGGGAGGGATACACCTGGATAATGTTAATATTCAGGACTTTATATCAAAGATTGGCCCCAAGCGAAAAAAAAAGGGGCAGCGAGGGTACGAAATAAGACACATACCTCCATCTCGCCTCTGATGCGGATGATAAGCAATCAACCACATCTTACTCATAATCAGCCTCGAAATTGTCGCCGTAACCCAAGGCAGCGGATCAGACATATCGCAGTGCTTCAGGTACTTCTCTTCGATACGATACTGCCATTCGCTAATCCACTTCTCTTTCTCTGGAATTGAAAGACTGGAAAAGTACTCGTTGCAACGGCCTGCAGGAGGTACGTATAGGATGCGTCGGAAGATATTGGCGACCTCGAAGCGGATTATGCAAAACGTCATGTCGGTGAATCCGATGCGTTCTTCCGGTAGGGAGGTCATGCTAGGATATAGATCGGAGTCGTTGACGTTGAGGGGCTGTCGAAAGGTTAGTATGTATATAATTAATTAACACCTGAGTCAAGTGGATTTACCAGTTTCGTATCAAACTGGCTCTCTGTAAGCGTGGGATCGCATCCATGATCCTCCGACGCCCTCGCATCCAATATGCACACCTGCCACCAGAGTCTCCTTCTCATCTCGGTCTCAAATGGTGAAAGATTGAAATGACTTCCATCGCGATGAATCCCCAGCGTCTGCGCGATCCTCACAACAAGCCCGGTCAAAGTCCAGATTTTCCTTGCATCCTCATTCCTCCTTAACAGAATAAGAAAGATAAGAAATGCTTTCAACACCACAATTTCATCACAATGCAAGAAGTTTGCCCTCGCTAGTGTTTGTTCCAATGCGAATCGGTACTTCTCCAACAATAAAGAGCGTTCTTCGCCCCAGCGTTGCAAACACTCTTCGGGTAAGGTGCTGGTTACGGCTCCGTAATATATGGCAAACAGAAGACTTTCTAATCCCTTAGATATCCTTTCTGGGTATTTTAACGCCTCAAGAAAGATAGGTTCAAAAGTCGGCACGTGGAGAATCTTAACGAGAGCATCTACATTCTCTTTATATACTGCCCAGTATTCGAGGGCTCGTTCGGTGGGAGGATGAAGGGGCATCATATCGACGATTAAGGAGCTGTATCCAAACATGAAGCTCTGGTGATTCGAGCGAATGGAGCCGAAGTCCGTCTCAGGGGAGGAATGATCATCAGCCTCGTCGCCGGAGGGGCCGATCAGAATGGCTTTGAGATCCTCGACCTATATTGCATTAGCTCCATCACTGAATTTTACGAAGCCTAATCCATACCTCATTATTCAAACTGGCCCAGAAATTATTTTTAATATACCTGCTCCTCCCCTGATCCACCACCAACCTTCCAAACCGAGTTTCCAACCCCTCGATACTATTATTCACAGCCGCTGACGGAGTATTCTTTTTTTCAGGACATTCAAAATCGCCAGTAACAGTACTACTCTGCCAGCTCTTTGGCTCAGCATGCTCTTCTTCAACCTGTGCATTCAAGCTCTGCACTACACCCTCCAAACGTCTCAGCCTCTCCATCAACTCTCCATCCGGCGGCTTTCTGGATTTCCTGGGCGCGCGTCCAGGACTCGGGAATACGCATTCTGTTTTTGCACGGGCGCAGTTGGAGCACGGGTGTTTCTTATCGCATTTGACTTTTCGTTTTCGACATGTGACACAAGATCTAGGATTCGGCGCAGCTCCTCCTCCTCCCGCTGAGTTTCTCTGTGCTGCTGCCTGTTTCTGGACGCGGTCGTGAGGGTTCGAAGGTCGGAGGACAGAATACAGCTCCTCCTCTGTCATTGTGAAAGAAGCCGTTGATGAAAATTGAAGAGAGATGTAAAATACGGTGCGAGATCAAACTGCAGACGGAGCTGAAAAGTAAGATGTTTCGGAATAAGAATGTACTCGGCAGAGCACATAGAGCACCCCCACCCTGGTCGACAGCTCTCGCAGGCTTTCAGGCGGCATGCAATCCAAGCATACAGTTTAGAGGGCTGGAATGGCACAGCAGAAGTGTAGGACTCATTAAGATGCACTTATATTGACTTTGATAAGGTATGAGGCGTATTGGCATTAGAAGATTGCGAAGGAAGTTTGGAGAATGATGAAGAGTGAGCACTGAGATGGATTCAGCAACCGATAGAGAAGTCAGACCAGGATTGGCCCAAGTGCACAAGAGATTAAGACGTAACTGCTCGCCATTTATCTGATAAAGACGCTTGTTCGAGCCTCTTCGAGGCTTCAATCTCCGCCCAATCCGCAAGGCATCAGCTCTGCTTCGTCAGCGCTGTTAATAATCCGCTCAAGACCTCGCTCACAGCCTCCTCGACCAACCTATCAGCTAGCCTCTCCAAGTAAAGGGGTGTCCTGAGGACCGCATATCCTTCCCATTTGCAGGCGCCGCGATGCTTGTTCAGGCGGATGAATGTACGTGAGATTTTGGTGTCGTCTGGGTCGTCGTACGAAAGCCACCGTTTGCCTCGAGTGCCTCGAATAATGAATGATAGTTGTACGAAGGAATAATAGAAACATGACAATGAACTTGCGGTATGAATTTGGTCTTCTGCCTGCAGTGTGCATCAAGGATTTTATGTTAGGGTCATCGAAATGCTGATGTCAAAGGTTACAATGAGGGTTTCGGAGATACACGTCTTAAATCCGTCATATATATATATATCCATCCCACCAGATGGTGCACTCATTTGTGAGCGCTCTTACACCCTTAATTAGTTCTGCATTTTACTATGGACCTAACAAATAGCTAACAGGCTGTTCGATTCACGATGAGACTCTCGCCAGGACAGGTTCAAAATCACGGCACAGGTGCTCCCAATCACCAAAAACCAAGACATGAAGCCGTTCTTATAGGCAGTCAGAGCCATTGTAGGAACATCAATACCAACGTCTGCAGCTGTTAAAAAGGGGAAAGCTAGCGTCGACAAACCACCATATTTTGTACAGCCACTTTTTGGACCAGTTTCAGCGCTACACGTGACCTCAGCTCTGCCACACCAACGTTACTTAGTGTCACTCTGTGCCTACCTCTCCTAAGACCCTAAGTCTGAAGGAGATTTGGGCTTCGAATCCTCATGAGTAGGCTTCTTTTCCATTTAAACAGAAAAGAAACATCGCTTAGTAATGCCTGATGAATGTGGGTCGTAGGAGGAGCGCTCATCAATTTGTCTGCTAACTAGTCTGCCTAATAGCTGAGATCATTACATGCCATAGGGTAACATTACAATTCCAATATATCTGTCTGGAGCTCAGCCCCTCGTCGTGCGCCTCGTGAATCCATTAGTCATTTCTTCTTCCATTCCTTCAACCAGTCTACCACAAAGTTCTTCTCAAACTGCTGGGCCCAAACCACAAAGCTAGGAGGCGTGGTCGGCGTGGTCTCATTCGGGAACAAACCATTCTCATCCCAGTGATGTACCGCGCCTCCGGTAATCAACAGCACCGGCTCCTCAGTCGTAGAGTTCCTCTTAGGAGCATTATCCGCGAGGGGCGTGGCTGGCTTCCAGGGATCGGCCTCTCCGCCGATGATGGCGAGGCGCGGATAGGAGATGTTGAAACCACCATATTTGTTGACGCGGTCGACGTCGGGAGGGTTGATGGTCGAGTTGATATTGAAGGACAATTGGCAAAAACTGGTGAGATATTCCACGTCGAGGGTCCTGGAGATCAAGGGCAGGATGTCCTTGGGAGTGTTACCGGTTTGGATGTAACCCCATTCCGTGCAAACCTGGTAGTTCCAACTCCTCCATCCATAAGTGTTCAGGTCGTCCTCTGCGTAGAAAGTCGCATTCTGGGTACTGAAGCATTCATCCTGTGTCGAATCCTTGCACCTGGAGACTGAGGTGAGGTTGAAATACCCAATTGAGTTGAGCATGATGTTTTCAAGGTTCGGATTGCTTCCGTAACCACCCGCAACCAGCAAGTCCTTGACAGACTCACGAAGGTCAGCGCTTTGGTTGTACAAAGGCTTGGTCGTCATGTTCCGGCAATAGTAATAGAATTCGGGGGAGTTCTCCTCAGGATCCCAGTTGGTGCTTTGCCAGTTATAGATGCCTCCAGTCAGCACATTGGCAAAATCTCTGTTGTCGGTCACTCCTGAGAGGCCATAAGCCGCCTTCAATTGCTGGATCTTTCCCGTGTTGTTCTTATTCAGAAGGATGTTATCAACAACGTGCGTCACATGCTGTGTAGCGCTGACACAGTCCGGAGGCGCGAACTGGCGGATGGGTTCAAAGTACTCCCAATAGTCATAGATGGCTTCGGTTACACCGGAAGAAGAAATAGCCCCGAAGAAGATCTCTGGGTACAAAACACGCAGGAAAGCGGCCATCGCCCCCGGATAGGAACCACCATAAACGATCCATGGGGTGTCTGGCGCCGTCAAGCTGCAGTTGACTCCAGGAAATTTCACATGAGTTGCAAAATATGCAACATCCGCCAACCCCTGTTCGGTGGTAAGGAAACGCATGTTCGCGGTCGACAAATCAGGCGTAGGGAAAGAGGTTCCATAGTAGCGATGCTCAAGGATAACACCGACGCCACCGGTTGCCTCTGCGAGTTGCGCAACAATCCCCTTCTGGAGGAAAGGCAGACGTCCAACACCACTAGTTTCGCCTGATTCCAGCACGATTACCGGGCCGCCTGGCTTGTAGTGGGAGGCATCGAACCAATATCTCAGGTCATAAGTGCCATTGCTGTGCGGCTCGTAACGGGTCTCATTATGGAAATGATCAATTGGCACCGAGAGATTGTGTTCTGGATAGAGGACTTCCAGATCTAGGGCATCCCGCTTGTAGAGGCCTCGGCGGCTAGCCTTTTGCTCATGAAGCTATACGAGCTTTGTTAGAGCCCCAAACACCTCAGAAACCGTCGTGTTGCCACAGTAACTCACCTTTTGCATCAGTTCACTCACAGGCGGCATCGCATGACGGGCAACAGAGCCTTGGACGAGAATCGCCAGAGGCAGAAGGACGGAGAAGAGCATGGCTGGTGAAGAGAATTGACGTGGCCCAGGATGCAAAAGGAAGAAAAGAGAGAAAACATGATTACCTACAGTATATAAATACTGGATTACTGGGATGTCGTTACTCCGCTTCCTTGAGCAAGGGTAGTTCGAAGAATGATGATGGACCTGTATGTTTTAGGAAGGTGGCACACCATCAACCGGCAGTCGCTGGGCCGTCCCATGGGTCTATACCCGAACACAGCAGGAGCCCGTATCTCAGGGCAAGATATGATATCTACCCAAGCCATGACGACAGGCGAAGCAAGTTAATGTGGTACGTAGAACGAGGTGCGAATAGTGATGTTTGTCAGACGAAGCGGTTCCCGTTCTGTATTATATATATATATATAATCACGTGATAATCATTACTGGTGTAGTAATTCGTGAAAGATTCTTCCCATAATCTGTCAACCGACGGCTGTTGAAAACTATTCTCCTACATTGAATTTACGGGGAGCGGCGATTACTTCTAACTAAGAGCTACAATATGCTTAAATTCAGTTATCTGATGACCGACCTTATGCTTAGATATGACGCCGATCGTAGTTTCGCAGCGCTCGCGAAATGCTGCACGACAGAGTGGCATTATCTAGTAATTTGTTTTATCTAAGCTTCTAACATTATACTAGCTTAGAGTGTGCTATTCTAATTGCTGAATAGGATCTAAAGATACACTATTCTATAGGCAGTGGGCTTTACTAGATAAACGGAAGAGTATCCATCAATACAGATTTCAAGTACCTATAACCCGTCTAATTCCTATAACAGCTAGACTTTATCCCTTACCTCAGCTTTAAACTCTCCTATGTACGACCCCTCTCTACCTGCCACAACCACTACCTCATGGCGGGCTTCAACAGTCGATATACAAGGTGGGCGTCGCAAAGCCGGAGCTTTGTCGTTGCGCGGTACTATCAAAGTACTGGATGGACAGTAGAGCTCGTCGTAATGTTGTTTCGCCCCCAAAATGGGCTCCATGCCGATAGTAGGTGACTTGCTGTGAAACGCTATTCGGGCCACCAGGATAAGTGGACTCTCTAGGCTAGTGCTTCGGTTGTAAACTCGAGAAGGCAGATCCGACCGGTCGGAAAGAGTGCAAAATTTCCTGGAAGCTGATCACGACTTCTCTTCCGCCTGTTCGCTATTCTCTTGATTCTTTAAGTTCTTCGCGCCTCTCCGGTACCAAGGCTCTGCATCATACCCGACCTTCTTAGCTCTCAAGTACATCAACCCATCTTGCAACAACCCATAAGCCAGTCCGCCTACCAAGCCTAACCTCATTGTCCGGGCGGCATCCTGTGCTGGGAAATGACTCCAAGCACTCCATAGCCCACCCGTTACAATTCCCGCAACCCCCGTACTCCAAAAATCCCTACTCCTCTCGACCTCTCCCGCCATCCTTCCCAGATCCAACTCATCCACTCCCTCCATCTCATTCAGCGTCCGCCCCGCTCTCCAAGTCCCCCTAAACACATCCACACTCTCCTCAATCAGGAAGAACACAGTCGCCCACGCCATCAAGAACGTTCCCTTCCGCATGCCCTCTTGGATGCCCGCGCGCATGCGGTAGTAGTTCTTCGACTTGTGGTAAAGGTACCAGCCAGGCTGGGTATAAGGAAGGCGGTGGGCGTTTTCGGCGCGGAAACGGAGAGCTGCCATGCGACCGGCGTTGGCGGAACCGAGTGAGAAGCCGCAGAGGAAGGCGAGCGGGTCGGCGAGGAGGAGGCGCTGATCAAACGGCATCCCTAAGCGGCCTGGGTAGTTTCGGAAAACGGGTTGAGGGGTTTCAGAGGGTTTGGATGCGTTAGCTGGGAGAGCTGGAGAAGCTTCAAAGGTGTCTGGTGAAGATGGAGACAGTCCAGATAAACCCATTGTGGGCGACTGTGATGGGGTGTTCCAAAGCATTGAGGGCGAGGAACAGAATTGAAGAAAGGCTAATTGGCGCAGTCAACTTAAAAGTCGGTGTTCCGAGAACTTTGTTGAACGGTGAGTGGAGTTGAGACGGAAGATGTGAATATCGAAAAGCTGCAGCTCCTCGCCAAGAAAGCGGAGAAGAGCTCCATCTCCGATTGGTCGTTGACAAGATGCAGGGCCAGGCAGCTCATTCCACAACTGATTCCACAACTGATTCCACAACTGATTCCACATCCCACCTTCTTTCAATTGTGCACATCACTTTCTCCTCTACCTTCAAGGCTCTTTGAGACTAGAACTGTCGAGCATTTTGAGCTTAAAACCAGAAACCGACAATACGACCCGCAGCCGTCCCTCGCTAATCATGCCCGCCACCGAACCGTCACCCATGACATGGACGTTCCGTCTGAAGCATCAAAAGACTACCGTTCTCCTCTACGTAAACCCGCTCCAGAAATTCTCCAGTATCAAAGAGGACCTCCTCGAAGCCCTCAAAGAAGTCAACTATCCCGGCGAACTCCCAGCCTCACCATCTGAAATCCAATTGGCGCGCCTGGTTGTACCCAATGAACCCAGCAAAGGCTTTGTGCTAGGAGAATGGGAACAACGTCCCATACTGGGGGATGAAGAAAACAGCGCCATAGAAGGGATTGGGAAGAGCAAAGGCAAACCAAAAAAGAAAGTTACCGATGATGGTGATGGGGTCGGTGCTAACCAATGTCCTAAGGGGGCTGGGCTTACGGATGGGGCCATATTGGCGTTTAGATGGGGTATGCAGAACGACGAGGACGACATTGAGATGGCCGAGGCAGAGAATGAGGGCTGGGATGTAACATTGCCGAGCTATGATGAGACATACCAGCAAGAGCAGCCGGTCGACGATGATGAGGAGGCTGAAGTAGACGGCTGAGGGCTTGCAACCGGCTCGATATGTTGCATTCAAAGAGCGCAAGGGGATGATGAACGAAAAGACCAATTGGTTTTAGCTTTCACGACAGTGACACGGCGTTTAGGGAACAAACATCTGTGGTACGTTACTTCATCTTTAGGCACATTTTACATGACTTTCTTGGGAGGTTTGGAAGAGGCCATTGTGTGAACATATCATTTTATATCTATCAGACAGGCCGCTGACACCAATATAGATAGATACAGGCGGCAACGGTAAAGACACGACGGACAGAGGAGTAGACATGGTTCTCTATTAGCTAAGAAATTACAACATCTTTCAAGAGCTGCCTAGAAATACATATCTCTACCTAAAGAGGGGGATAATACCATGCATATCTGACGCTCATATTCTCTAACATCAAAGAGATCTCTGATTCCATAATTTTTCGTTCTTTGTTCCGTAAAACAAAATGCCTTGATGATGAAGGATCCAGGGTATCGAATCACGAATCACGGTACTATAAGCTATAAAATTTACTTCAGAAGCCAGATCAACTTTGGTACAGTCTTGTGATGGCACCATCCAGGATCTTGGTGGTGCAAGCCATCGGCGATTACGGCGAACTACAAACACGCATTGTGAAAGAACTATAATAAAATTGGCTAATGATATGCGACGTGGTCTAAGCTCCTAGAGCTTCTGACCTTGACTTGCAGGATCTTAACTCGAGGTGTGAATTGCCAAGTAAGGCGGTGTGAATGAGGGAAAAGTAAACCGAGGTTGAACTAAAGTTAAGATCTGAGAGTTGAGAATCTGATACTTTGCCTATTTGCAATTGGGAATCACGGCTCATATTTGAGAGAGTGAATTGCAAGAGAGACTTTTGGTAGAGAGAAATGCTGTGGCTGCTCGGAGGCTCAGGCGGCTCGCTCATCGCCGCATTATGCCCCGCTTCGGCTGAAAGCCTGAGCTATGAACCAGTTCATCGGGAACGCTGAAGATTTTCCCCGCTCCTATCACTTCGCCAACCGCAGAGGTGGTCCACCGTAGCCTCTAGTACTTGGGTACAAACATCCAACAACTTGTTTCCTCTTCCTCTCCCCATTCCTTCTTAGAGTCTTTCATCCACAAGACTTTTTGGTGCCTCCTGGCATCCTTTTCTACCCCTTTTTTTTTAATTATTTCCTTGGGTTCTTTCGGTTAGCCAAGGAAGAGGCCTCACAGGTACGTTACTACGTCATCTGAGCGTCGCATTGGGAAAATTGAGATAGTCAAAAGGAAGGAGCCGCAGCACCATATACAAGAGGTTATAGAGAACATACTGCCACCATGTCCCTCTCGGAAAGAGTAACGGCTATGGAGGAGTACCAGCCGTGGAGTCGGGAAGCGAGTCCGGAGCCCAGGCATCGCAAGATGAGCTTCAATCCTGTGGGTACTTGGGCGCCGCCAGCATTTGAGGAGCCGGTGGGCGCTTTCGAGGTGCCGAAGTGGAAGAGGATACGTGAGTACAGCCCGTGGACGTCTTTACAATGGAAGGAGTTACTAATACAACAATAGTTCAGGTACTCGCTGCTGCCCTCTACTGCCTCTTTGCTGCCGGGATCGTGTTTGGATACGCTGCGATAAAACCGGTCTTGATCAACGAGGGAGTGTATAGGGATCGTTGTACCCTGAAGGAGATTGAGGATAATGTGATCGTGTGCTATGAGCAGGAATTACGGTCAGCCCGATGCATGCTACATTATGTCTACAATAAAGCTAACTAATTATATAGGCTCAACTTCATGTTCACCTTCGCCGCGGTATCTACAAATGTGGTTGCCTTGCCCGTAGGAACGATCCTCGACCACTACGGACCAAGAGTCAGTGGTATACTCGGTTCTCTCTTTATAATCATCGGGGCACTTTTGTTCGCTTTTGCAGCCCAGCTTCCCTTTGATGCCTATATCCCTGGATACTTCTTCCTAGCGCTGGGCGGACCGTTCATCTTCATCTCCTCGTTCCAGCTCAGCAACACTTTTCCGCAGTACTCTGGATCGATCCTCGCTCTTCTCACCGGCGCCTTCGATACCTCCAGCGCAATGTTCTTATTCTACCGGTTGACCTACCAAGCGACCAACGGATCGTTTTCGACTAAAAAGTTCTTCCTGGGCTATCTGATAGTTCCGGCTTACATTCTCCTCGTTCAAGTATTTATCATGCCCGGTACATCTTACAAGACAGTGGGCGAACTTGTCAGGGCAGTCGAAGAGCATCCCGAAGACGAGCATGAGTCTGACGACGATATTGCAGATGAAGGACTTGTTCAACAACTCCGTGACGCGCGCCGTATCCACCGTGAAAGCGTCATCAGTGAAGTCACTGAGCTGCTCGGAAGCAAAGATGCGGTTCAACAAACCAAGAAGGAAGAAGAGAAGAAGAATGTTTCGGGGGTGTGGGGTGCGCTCCATGGCCAAACAGCTGCCCAGCAGATGAAGTCTCCTTGGTTCATTCTGATCACCCTCTTCACGGTCCTGCAAATGACCCGCATCAACTACTTCGTGGCCACTATTCGAACTCAGTACCTCTACTTGTTCGGAGATTATGACAAGGCTGTTGCGATCAACAACTTCTTCGACGTGGCCCTTCCCCTCGGTGGTGTGATTTCGGTCCCCTTCATTGGTTTGGTACTGGACAATACCAGCACGCCTTTCTGTCTGGGGTTGCTGGTGACTATTGCTACGATGATCGGCGTGCTTGGTGTTATTCCAAATGTCTGGTGTGCGTATGCCAATGTCTGCCTGTTCGTCATCTACAGACCTCTCTACTACACGACTGTCTCGTAAGTGATTCTTCCACAGATGCTATGAGAAGTTAGTGCTAACTCATTCCAGTGACTACGCCGCCAAAGTCTTCGGTTTCGCTACCTTTGGCAAAGTCTACGGCCTCATCATCTGTCTCGCTGGCCTCTTCAACTTCTCACAATCTGCGCTCGATGCCATGACACACAAGACGTTCAACAACAACCCCGTGCCTGTCAATGTTATGCTGCTCCTACTCGCATTGATGGTCGGTATTACGCTTGTGGGATTTGTGTGGTGGAAGAGTCGAACGATCCAGAGAGAAAACATCCAAAATCAGGCCGAGGGAGCTACGGAGTCCCTGATGCCGGGCGCTCATGCGAATGGCATCAGTCAGACGGATTATGGGGCGATGGCGAATAGCGAAGAGAGAGGGAGGAAGGTTAATGGACGGAATTAAATCCACGTTTAAAAAAAAATTGGCAGAGATGGGGTCAGAATTGATGCATTTGATGGTGTCCATTGAACCGGAAAGAGTTGGAGGAAACGTCAATCTGCATTTCCAGGAGCAAATGGAGGAAGCGAGTCGACGGACACGATGACGTGCAGTTCATACGTGCGTCTCTATGGCGTCAAGTATCATTTTCTCTGTAAGAGCATGATACCTTTAATGTTGTCTACGGAGGGTACGATTTTCCTTTATAGCATACAAAAAGCGAGGAGTTGGGTTTATTTAATGTTTCTAAAATGTTGAAAGGGAAAAAGCAAAAATAGTTTGTGTATTGTATCTAGGGATGAAGGATGAATGTTTCTGTAGCATAGTTATAGCGATCAGATGAATGAGTTATGGAGTCGCCGGTCTCAAATACCTTTTCTTGGGGGGGGGGTTGAGTGAGCATATGAATACTTCCTAAGGTTCCTCTTTATCTTCTAGGTGTTCTTTTCAGCGGAAGAATGGAGTATGTCTATCACCGTAGCCAATAACTAGGAATTCGAAGATGCAGTTATTCTCTTTCTTATCTTCTCTCTCCTCTTCCATCTATTAACTCCACCCAATTCTCAAACATAGTACAACTGAGGACTTCAAAACGCTGTTGGCATTAGAAGATCTGTTATAATGCTCATCCTACTAAAGCTATTCTATACTATTATTGAACCTCTTTTATTTCAGTGCTATATCGGAAAAAGCCGTTATATAACGGTCCAAAGCCGGGATGTCCTAGGCTTTATAGGTGGCATTGACAATGTATAATTGAAACAACATAGCAATATAGTTTACTGCTTAGAACAATCAACACTTATTTCGTGATATAAAATTTTCTAGCTCGCTACTGAAACAGACGTACACTCTTTGTCGGCCCTGGCTTATACAGCTAGACTTCTAAAGAGACGGTTCTGGGATTACTCAGATTAGCATTGGTTCTGGGGAACGAGCGTAGTAGAGGGAAGAGCTTAGAAGTTATTCAGAGATCATGAAACTGCATTTCGTTGTCGAGGTAGGACGTTAAGTGCTTCAGCCATGGATAAGCGGTGGGAAGGGGGCTTGAACGGAGTTTTAAATATGCAAAGTGGTGGTTATCGATTAGTGTCTAGGGACACTGATATAGGTACCAGACATCTGAATTTTTACTATAAAAAAAACATCTTATTATCCCGAGCATCCTTCAAGATGATAAAGAGCATTCACTGGACTCTTACAAACATGCATACCCCTCCTATTCTTATATGGCCAATTATTCAACTAATAATAAGATAAACAAAATTCCTGCTCGCCTCTCATGTCGATATTTCCTTGGGTAATATCTATATAAATAATATCTTAATCAGCTCTTAAGATGTATTAACT
>ML994159.1:0-20705 GCA_010093945.1 Delitschia confertaspora ATCC 74209 | reverse complement strand
ATTCCTGCTCGCCTCTCATGTCGATATTTCCTTGGGTAATATCTATATAAATAATATCTTAATCAGCTCTTAAGATGTATTAACTATATTGAAAGATGTGGTAGTGGATTGCTGTCGTTGTTTGAAATTCAAAATCTGTTGAATTTCTGTTAATCTCCTAACAAACTTTTTCAGACGCTCCGCAAAAGAATATCTGAAAGTGGGCCGTGCCGATCAAGGAAGCAGATTTCCCTTTATATAAGCAACTTCATGTTGATGTATTTTTGTTCTATATCTAACTTGGATAAAGAACTACTATGGGACAAACGTCTGATTTATGAGATACCATTTCCCTGTACAGTTCTGTTCCTCTTAAAATACCAAGATTTCACGTCGCTAACCCCCCACTCTTGTCTTTTTCCCACAAAATTTTTAGCCCAAATAAAAATAAAAAATGATCCTCCTTTCATCAAACAATACCAGCATCAGTGGTCCAACGGTAGGATAATTGCCTTCCAAGCAATTGGTTCGGGTTCGACTCCCGGCTGATGCATTCAATTAGTTTTTTTGCTCTCCTAATTTCTCTCGGCTTCAATCACTAAGCCATATTGTGCAGGGTTTCTTTCAATTTACGTTTTGCGAGGTGAAGTAAAATGTTTTACTGCCTTTTACCCCCGCTTTTCGTGCCACGTGATAATAGAATTCACACAGGAAGGAAAAAAAAAGACAAAAAGAAAAGAGAAGGCAGGTCGTACCCGGGATCGAACCGGGGTCGTTGGAAAGCTTCTGAGACGACGGAATCAGAATCCAATGTGCTACCGCTACACCATACAACCGTATTATTGATTTAATGGAATAAAAATTTTATTTTACAATTTATATGTGTTATTATTAAAAAAATAGAGACCCACATGGACTAGGGTCAGGGTATACGGGTTTTCAACGGACCTGAGAGTGGTGGACACTGAAGAAGTACTCTCACAGCTTGTACTGTATGAGAGACTACATTGATCCTATGCTGCATAAGTTCTTTCTTTGCGGCGAGGGTACGAGTATTTGTCGCTGGAAGCTATATACACTTTGCCTAGGCACGTACCACCTTCATTCGTAAATCAGACATGCTTCAACTCAAACCGACCCTATATGCACTCCTATAAGAACTAACCTCTTATCGAACGGAATTCAAGCTCCATACTTTCGTTTTTATGAAATCGAATATACACTACGTAGCTCGCACCCTCTGGCCTAAGAGTTGAAGCCACTCTACAATCTTACCTCTCAAGTCTAATTCGGCTATGAATATTCTTTATTTACCGTAGAAAAAGGAACATATTTTAGAAAAGTAGAAGTATTGTCCGAAAAAGGAGACCTACATTTTAGTTACCCCTAAATATCCTTACATCTCCTCTTCTGTCATATCCCAAAGATTAGACTTCGATTTGCTTCAGAAGGACATACAGAACTAACTGTAACAATATCTGGTAGATATCTCTGTCGTAGGTCCTTATGGAGAGGGAGGCGAGGAGGGTAACGGAGATCTTTCACTACGAGGATCGGCGCACTTAATAATAAGTTCTTTTTACAATTCTAAGCTAGAGGGGTTGCCGAAGGTCCTGAAGAACCGATCTACTAAGGTGGGCTGCCTCAAGATAAGATCAAGCTGTCACATGACGGAATTCTTCCCTAAGAAACAAAGCCACCCCTTATTTCCATCTGTTAAGAGAGTTATTATTATTAATTCTAGTTTTATGTCCGATATGGTGTCAAGAAGGCCCACGCAGACTCCACTACCTATTTCGGAAAACCCTTTGTAGGGGAAAAACCATGTTTACTTCTTGGTGCCCTGCCTAGACAGGCCATTCTCCTTCTCAGTTTTGACACATCTGTTACTACCGCAGTTAGCAGAATCTGCTTGTGCATACCAAGTCCCATCTATTCCAAGGCCGTGAGCGGTTCCAATCCGTCGTCTGGCTGTTCTAGGATCCTTTTGGCTAGGTTGAATTGGTCCAGGATTCCTTGCTATATCAGCCAGACCCTGACCGCTCGTACTCCTTCCGGTGTCGATAGAAGGATTTGGTAATCCTCTGTCCCAGCCTTTCCCCACATCTGCTTCCTTCCTGTACGTCTTGGGCACATTGTGACTACATGTTTCGGCGTCTGGCGTGGCCAACCGCAATCGCACTGTTAAGAGAGTTAGAGTACGATATATCGACAATTATTAGATTAAAAATTTGTCGAACTTTTGTCAATCTCTTATCAAATTGGACTCAAACTTCCTCAAGACCCTAGGGGAGGATTGCCTGCACGAGCCCTATAGTCCCAAAAGGGTTTCAAAACACCACCAAAAATATCCCATTTATCAGCAATTCCTAAATTCACCTGTAATTCTCTCCAAGGGTCTGATTTATGAGACAAGGAAAGAGAGGGAGAAGAAGATTAGTAATCCCCAGGTTGGAAGTGAGGGGTTCACGTGGCTTGTGGGATTTGTGTCGCGAATACTACCAGGAACGTCATGCGTGCAGCGTGTTTTGTACATATATTATATATAGCCGGTTCTCTATGCGACATATCCCGTAAGTTCTGCAACTCAAATATGACATCGGGTTTAGAGAGCGGCCTCCATGGCCTAACAATATATTTATCCGTCTAAATTTTTGTTTCATCCGTTGTCGGATTAATGGTGATGTCCATGTTACTGTCACCAGCGGAAAGACTTTGGCAATACTCTTCCGATCTATACCGTCCCACCGTGTGCTTCGATTTAAATGAAAGGTAACATAGAGCAACTTAGAGTTAGTATATACTCTAATTTAAAACTACCCGCTAGACTCGGGCACGCGTTAACAATATTCTAAGCGCCCCCCAATTGCTGCACCATTTGATGGCCCCTATAGCTATCATTGATCCCGAAGGGCATAATCTGAGATTGATGGGAATATATTGATCTAATGGTATACTACATAAAAACAGACCCTACTTCTCGAACTCCCAAAACTTCGAGGGATATCATAACCAAACCTCTAATCCAACTCTTTCGACAATAACAAAACCAGTTATGAATTCTAACCCATATGTTCCAAGACGGGTGCAACCTTCACATTCTCCAAAAATTTCCTTTCCAAACTACCTCCCAAAATACCTTTTCTCCCAATACCTTGAAATGGCATAGGCCGTAAACGCAAACGCGAAACCCAACTCAAAACCAATATCACCGCCAGACGGCGCCTTGCCCGCATGCAGCGCAATCGGACCCACAAACCACCGCTGTGACATTCCAGTCACCATGCCCACGACACCACAGCAGAAAGCGAAGACAGCGGCGATACCCGGAGGGAGTCGTTTCGGCTGATCATATTGGGAAACTTCATAAGCCTTAAACGAGCGGCGGTAGATGAAGTGTTCGGAGAGAGATATGCCTTCGTAGATGGCAAGCCAGTAGCCTATATGTAAAATCAACTTCCGTTATCAAGCTCAGCTAGAAGTGCGGTAGACTTACCAATGAAATTCATGAAGTTCTCCAACACGGCTTCGAAACTGCTGTACCCTGGAATTGCAATCCCGATATACACACCAGTTCCGATTGCGGTCCATACAAAACGTGGCACTTTCTGTGTCCAGCGACCCAAGACTTGCATCGTAAGCGCTACGCTGTAGATATTTGGGCAGTTGTTCGCAATGATACTAAGCGCCATGACAACAAGACAGAATCTTCCGAAATTGCCTAGAGGAGGGAAAAGGACTGCTCCGAGCAGACCTCCGGTACCAGAGGCAATGTAACCATCCATGTACTTGTTGTTGCCGTCATTGATGGTCGTTGCGGTCATGATGGCGACGCCCAGCATTTCCGTGAGAAAAAGGGGGATGATGAGGCCGATCCATACGGAGAAAAAAACTTTTTTCCTGCTTTGGGTAGGTGGCTGATACACGGTGTAATCGGCCGCATAACTGGTCCAGCCGGTTGCAAAGCCGTAAACAACACTGCCGAAGCTGAGCACAGAGCCAACTTCGCTCTTACCCACGCCCATTGGAATGTTGATGAAATCTCCGCTATGCGCAAATACGCCCAGAATAATGAGAAAGACGATGAAAGTCGGGATCCAGGACCAGAACTCGTAGGCGTGCACGATCTTGTAGCCGAAAAGGCAAACAAGGAATGTGCAGATGGCGATGATAATGATACCTGCGTAGCCAGGTACGTCGCCGTTCACAGCATTGATGAGCTGAGCACCGACGATGCAGTTTACACTGGACCAGCCAATGCATGCGAGGATATTAAAGCAAGCGACTACGAAGAAAACCGGTTAGTCGCTTTTCGAGCAGACGTGCAGTTGAAAGAAGGAGAGACTGACTGAGTTTCACACCGTACCAGCCGAACCAGAATCTTGAAAAGACCATTTGGCGCAGACCGAAGCGCGGACCAAAGGTAGAGAAGAAGCATACAGGCATTATGCCGATGAGATTAAAGAAAATAACGGTTAGGATGGCGTCGACGAAGCCGAGTTTGAAAACTTGTTGACCAAGGAGGCCAATGGCGAAAGAAGAAACGACCATGTTGGCGGAGAGCCACTGGGGAACTGATTAGAGAAGCTTCTATGAAGTCTGCTGCGCATGGCGATCTCCTGTCGAGTAAAGATAGAGGAAGATGTGATCGTGTCTTACCATAGTGCCCACGTTCAACAGTGAAGTGTCATTTCTCTCATCTTCTGGCACTCTCTCAATTCCTCTCTGCTCCACGCCATACTTTGCGGCAAGCCTTTGAAGGTTTCCAAGCCATCCGTCGCCGTAGACGAAGGTCTCACCAGGTACTGCTGCTCCATTGCTAGCCAGAGAAGGGGATTCAGGCCGCACTGCGCCTTTTTCGACATCGCTGTCGAACTTGAAGGACATTTCGAAGAGGCTAGGTTGGAGCTGCTGATGAGTTTAATCTCCTGAACCGGTGATGTCAGTGGGAGCTATCATGAGCCTCCCAGCGTTGAGTTAGACTGTCACTCTCGTAGAGTGGCAGGTGTTCGAGTCAATTCCTCAAGAGCAGAATCTGTTTCTGTGCGCGTCCCACTTGTGACGTCCGCGTCCCAATAATATATAGCCGTACTTTCCAGCCTTCACCCGCTCCCAAGAAGGCGCCACCAAGGGCCAGGCCGGTTATCACGATAAGCCTAACCGATTCGAGTAGTCCATGTGGGTTTTATTCTGGGAAGAATGGCGATGGCAGATTCGGTGTTCGCCTTGTGCCTTTCGGTGAAACTCTGAATGTGGAAAAAGAGCATCCAACACATCTGCATCTTACCTGGGGCCTAATTGCCTATCGCACCAAAGATCGCTATGTTGCGTCTGCTAAGGATATCAATCTCCCATTATATCTCCGCAAATACTCCGTGTTCCCTGCGTCGCGTAGGATGACGCCGGCGCTGAAGATCTTTGCTAGTTCGTTGTTAGTGTGACTAAGAGCGCCGACCAGTGCCCGCCCGTCTACGAAGGCGCTGCGCTGTCGCACGATAAGGGTCGCAACTCCAGCCAATCATTTGCGTGAAAGTCATGTTGACGTCTGCGAATTTGTCCAACTGTGGCTCGGTTTTGCGCCACATTCTATTCTACGATAGAAAGCTTGAGCGTGATGAGGAATCCTTTGCGCCGCTTCTGTTCCCAGTTCCTGGATGGTGGAAGATAGCCTCAAGGCTTATTGGTGACTCTGGGTCATACTCGGTATGAGGGTTAGAGAAGTGGTAGCTTTGTCTAAGGTTGAATTGGAAAGCGTTCGGCTAGTTGCGGCATACGGAATCTTTCAGTCCTCAATTGCCGCTCTGAGTGGGATCTCCGGCCAGGTAATCGTCCATTTCGATATGTATCTGTCAACACAATAAAAGCGTCGTGACGGGCTAAGTCGGTTCTCTGAGAACTCCACTGTGACAGTGATTCAGTTATGAACACGACGTTCGGTGGTCGGGTCGGTTTGGAATGGGAAGCACCATTGTCGGATGTCATGATGTCGTCTCGTCTGGATCCGGAGAGCGGAAATCCTCAATGCGCATGTCGCTTGACCTGGGACGATAGAGGAGAAAGACAGTTGACAAGACCATAGACGTGATTCCTTCCTTTCTTAGAGTCCAGGAAGAAATTTAGGGTTGAATAGCAATGGATCGAGAGTTGAAGAAGAGTCGTACATCGTTTCGCGCTCCCGTTAACTGCTGTTCGAAAACTACCAAAGTGTGGATATTACTGAGGGATTTGTTGATATTGCTTTGGAATGTGAAATGGCCCATCGTTTTCGGTTCCGGGTTGTACACTGTGAGGTTCGCGGATCCGGAAACAAGGTAAAACCGTCAGATGTACACAGTACTATCCTGCTATTCCTTTCGAATGACTCGTGGTATAAGCAGCCTTGATTGAGACGGACCGAAGACGTCTTATGCCATCATAGTAACCTGAGATCACAACAAAATCCCTCCTGATATCAAATGATTGTCGAATCATACCGGTGTAACATAGACCCCTCACTAATGTAAGCTCGACAGAAAAAATGATGACCGAGAAATAAAGAAAATCGTATTGGAGAAATTACATGAATGAGCCAGTGATGGACGGGCATGCTAAGATGCAATGACGGAAACTTGGAAGATTCGCCAGAGGATGGTCAACTCATCCAACATATGTTCTTATCATGGTCAGGACAGAGAATCGCAGCTTCTGATTTATCAAAGGCTCGCAGCAGTTCTAGTCCGTCCACAAGAGCCGACCAAAACCTAAAGGAAACGAATATGAGCTGAGAGAAAGAGAACGAATCTAAAGCAAACCTTATTCAACAGATGGCTCTGATACTCAATCCATTTCTGCGGAAGAGCAAAGACCTGCACCGTACACCGCGGAACCGGCCTATCCAATTGGCCCGGGACAAAGGCGTAGTCAGCAAGTTAGTTCTTGTTCGTATCGGCATCGATTGAGAGGTCGTAAAACGATGAAGCCAGCGGGATATGTACAAGAGCCTCTCTCTCGTCTTCACTTTCGTCTCTCACTTCGAAAAATGACCGATACTCACCTGGCAAACAGACAAATTGACTGTGGAGTGGAAGAAAACCACAAGGCAGCGGGCGATTCCGTTCATCGGGGCGGAATAATCTTAATCCGAGAGGGTTTCGGCCAGCTCCGAAACCTTTTTCCGGTCGGTAAGCGAGCCCACCAAATTCAACATCCGCGATCTCAACTCGATCCCAATCCGCTCGACAACGACAACGACGCCTCTCCCTACCACCGAAATCCCTTAACCAGCAGTCAAAATGGGCGGAGTCACTGTTAAGGATGTTGAGGCGCGCAAGTTCATCAGCGCTTATGCTGCGTTCTTGAAGAGGCAGGGAAAGCTCCCAATGTACGTTTGAACCATCAGAGAAATCATTTGCATGCGACTTATACTAATGAATTATGCAGTCCAGGTTCGTTGCAAACATGAAAGCCCGAATCCCGTAACTGGGGGATATTTGCATGCAATTGCTGACAACATATCTACGGGCTTTAGGCTGGGTCGACACTGTCAAGACCTCCCACGCCAAGGAGCTCCCTCCCCAGGACATTGACTGGTTCTACGTTCGCGCCGCTGCCGTCGCCCGTCACGTCTACATGCGCAAGACCGTCGGTGTTGGCCGTCTCCGCAAGGCTCACGGGTATATACTACGGATCGCATCGCTCTATTCTTGAGCTAACAGTTTTGCAGTGGAACCAAGAACCGCGGTTCCCGCCCCTCCCACCACGTGGATGCTTCCGGCTCCGTCGACCGTAAGATCTTCCAGGCTCTTGAGAAGATCGGTGTCCTCGAGCAGGATGAGGAGAAGGGTGGCCGCCGCATTACCCAGTCCGGCCAGCGTGATTTGGACCGCATTGCGATGACCACTCTCGAGGCCGAGGAGGAGGATGACGAGTAGACGTCTGCTTCATATTCTGCATAATTGGTCAATCGGTTCTGGGATTTCACGGCTTATGGCGCATGATAACGCTGGGGCATAGCAGCCTAGGATACCAAAAAATGGAAATGGGCGCCGTCTGAATGCCAAATTCTTCAAATTGCTGATTCTTTGTCCGTCTTGTTGCTCTCATCTTGCTGGCAATTGTGTATTTTGGCAAAGCCTGCGAAGCCATGCTATTTTTCCAGGATGCTGCAAAGTCAAGTTGATCTTGAGATTCTACAACTCATGCACTACGAGGCCCCTTATATCACCTGGTTACACATCATTTAGTGAACGCTCTACTTATCACCAATATTTACAAAGGATAACCGTTCTGTAGCATCTCCACTAATCACTACACATTACTAAGACATTAATTTCCCGGCACTTTGAAGATGAAGTTTCATGAAGTTATAATTGAAAACTGCGTATATTTCAATATTTGTTTGCCAGCCGAGAGCCTTGAGCACTGTTGGTATCTGGTGCTCCCCTGTATCAATCATGTATTAATCAGGCTCTGATCTTGCTGTCACCAAGCGTCCTTTGCAGCTTTAACAAATGTACGCCTATCTTCTTCAGACTCGCCCATATGGTCAAGATGAAGGTAAAGTTTGCAGATCTTCTCTTTAAAGGCCTTTCACATTTGTTCAGTTGGGTACAAATCCGGTAGCTGACAGTCTTCGTCTCGTAGCCAACCTTGAATTGATGGGAGGTGCGCATTCGAGCGATATCCATCTATGAACCAAGATAGGCAGATTAGTGATCGGGGAGGCCCTCTTCCATGGCCTGAATATAGGTTACGAGAGGAATAGCCACGCCTGGCGCGAGCTTCATCCCTTTCCATCTCAATGAGCTTTGTTCTCCTATCCCACCAAATTGCAGCGTAAAACGTCTGTGAAAACTGCTTGTTCAGATCCACCTCGCCAATCATAGCTCTAGGTGTGAGCTTTAACCTCTTCTTTGCTACCTAATGGGTTATGTGGTGTTTCTTCAAAAGCCGGTATAGTGTTTTGTGTTTGACATCGATTCCGGCTACTGCGGAGCAATGCTGTGCATACTCGGTAGGGAGGTTCACGCGTGCAGTCGTAGTAACTGGCGTTTCTGGCACCGTGCAAGCTTCTCTGGCCGCCTGGTCAGGGTAGGGAGCTTATGCGTTGGTGCTTTTCCCACCAGTCAATGGTGTCGTATACTGTCTGTCAATTGCGGTAATATCAGCAGGCGATCTTAGCCTTCTTCTCTCCACCGTCAATGTCTTGGGACTGTTTGTGAAGACGGCTTGCTGTAATTAGTAGTTAGAATATCCTGAGGTTTCGGTTATCTATAAGCCTTGTGCTAATATACCGTTAAACTGGAAGCTCTCCTGAACTGATGCATCCTGCAATAGCACAGTATCCATTCCTAAACAACGTCTACGCTATGAACGAATATACGATGTCATTATCAACGAGCCGATCAACCTTTTCCGTCCATTTCCCCAACGTCCCCATCTTCTCCGTTAATCCTTCCTCAACCACATCTCATTGACCCCCGTCAGACACCCCCTTCCCTCAACCCAACTAATCAAATTCTCCATTCCCAACCTCTCAAATCCTACATGACTCTCGACGCTGGCCCCCGCCGTATGACTCAACACCATCACACTTTCCCTCTCCGCCAGCCTGCGATCCACATGCGGTTCATGCGCATGCACATCCAGACCCGCGGCGCTAATGGTTCCAGAATCCAGCGCGGCATTTAAGGCGTCCTCGTCGATGAGTTTCCCGCGCGCGATATTTATGAGCCGGCAGCCGGGCTTAAAGAGCGAGAATTCATGGGAAGAGAGGAGGGTATGGCCGGAGAAGGGAGTGGCGAGGACCACGGCGTCTGAGCCATTGAGAAGCTCTTCTAACGTTTCACACCACCTAACCTCCCAATCGTCCAACCCCAATCTCGCCCCCTCCATCTCCAGCTCCTTTTCCCTTCCCTCCATCCTCACAACGTCATGATACCAAACCCGCATCTCGCACGCCCTCATCACTTTCTGCGCTATCCTAAACCCAATCCTTCCCAGACCAACGATACCTAAGACATGCCCATTGGGATTGTGCGTAAAGGACGCGATGTTGCAGTTTGCGAATTCGAATTTGGAGGGGACGCAGGAGCGCGCCGAGAGGAAGGATAGAGGGAAGGCGCGGAAGGTAGAAAGGAGGAGGAAGAGGGCTGTGTCGGCGACAGATTCGGTACATGAGGGGGCAGAGTTACAGTATGTTATCCCTGTGGGGAGTTGGTGTTAGAAAGGGTTCTGTCGGAAACAAGGAGTAGGGGAAGGAGTAGAGGGAGAAGCGGGATGGTTGAAGATTAATATAGCGTTGGAGAAGAGGGGGGGTGAAGACGAATATAGGTCTTACCGTGCTCGGCCATGGTTTTTGTGTCCACCCAGTCGAAGCCCGCGCCGGCGCTGGCATAGATTTTGCAGGATTTTGGCAAGAGGGATCTGAAGATTGTTATCAGTACGCTGGTTCTTATATTGGAACGTCATTCATGGCCATGTATCAATCGCCCCATGTCCGTTTCGCTCTTTCCCCTGGCTCTTCTCCTCTTCATATCCTTCCATGCCTTTTTGTCCCCTCTCCAATCTCTTTTTTTCATCTACCCGTTCCTTCCTATAGCTATACCCCTCCTCCTCCTCCTCCTCCTCTTCCTGCTCCTCCTCATTCTTCTTCTTCTTCTTCTTCTTCTTCTTCTTCTTCTTCTTCTTCTCCTCCTCCCCCTCCTCTCGTCCTCCTCCACCTCTTTCCATAAAATCAAAGTTTACTCACATAAGCTCTAAATCCCAATTCCCCATCTCACCCCCCGTATTCCAAAACGGCCTATACATTCCGACAAAATCACCCCACCTCTTGTTAATCAGCGCTTCTTTGAACTCGTCTCTACCCATTGAGTAACTGCGCTTGATGTCGAATTTCTGGGAGAGCTCGGCGTAGAGCGAGTGGTTCCAGCGGATGGAACCACCAAGGTGGAGGAGGATTGGTTTTTGGTTTGCATCTGGGAAGGCATATTTGTGCTCTTCGGAAGAGGGGAGGATGGTGTCACGGGTAGATAAAGAAGAGGTGAGAGGCGTTATGCTTGGTGGTGGTTGTGCTGGTGCGGGGAGGCCTGTGTCGGCAGGGGTTGGGGTTGAGAGGGCGTGGGACATTTCGAAGAATACGTCCTCTTTGAAAACTGGGTGAAGAGAAGAGAGAAACAGTCAACAGAAGATTGAGAAGAAGATTCAGGAGAGAAAAGTTGTGCTCGCATATATCTGAAGAGCTATATAACCAGGACCGAACGTGTGAAACAGAGAGACGATATGCATGCGGCTCAAGTTGTTGTTTAGCTCAGACACATTGCTATGCAAGAAAGATCGAATAGGAAATCCGGAGGAAGGAAAAATAATAGAAAACCAGAAATCTCCTCAGAATTCATCAGAATCCTGGGCCTAAACAGCGAAGGACTGGCTCCAGCGGGAAATTCTACTGCTTACGGGTCAAGCTCCAATTCACCCTATCTTCACATGTGAAGACAACGTCATTTAATAAGTAATATATGGGTATAATACTATAGAAGGATAATTATAGCCGGGTAACTGTTCGAGACTTTTCTGGAACGTACAGAGTGTGAAAGTGTGAGTTGATAAGAGAACGTTATCAGCTGAGGATAGGATAAAATTAGGGTAATTCTCGCCGAAGGCGAGGGTTAAGAGCCGAGTCTAACCTTAATGGGACAGGAAGATATATTAAGAAGACGACAACTTGCATAGTGTGGAGATAGACTCGATAGGAGTAGACGTTAGCTCCTTTTAATAAACGTTTTCTGGTTTCGTTTGTATTCCCTTCTTTTTTTTTCTTACAGAAAGAGCTACTCTCTGGAATTGATCCTACAATTAGTTACATAAATTTATGGCACTACAAGAGCGAGAGAGAAAGCGGATTCGCATAGAGAGCCAATCGGGTCTGGACCACATCAGTAAACGGGGATGCAAATCGAGAGGCTTGAGGAAGAATATATTCATTGTAGGGAGAGTCTTAGCTGAAGGCAGTGATACAATATACTTCATTCATTCAAATTTTCTATCTCAACCCCGAAGGGAAGAAGTGCTCCCTCCAAAGCATGCCGTGTGCCAACCCTGCTATCTGTGTAGATATACAAACATTCTACTCGTCATCATAAAAGAAACATGTGTATCTGTGTATGATGGCCTGAGGCTGAAAGGAGAAAAAAAAAGAAAGAAAAGGTTGGATATAATACTGAACTGATGCCATATCCAAGGAAAAAAAGAAACCACACCACAACACCTGAACCTTCCGGCTATGCAAAGAAAAGCTGCTGAACATGATATCATAATACCCATACCCATCCTTGCCATCCTCCACTAGTCATCCCGCCCATCCCCTCCTCTCCCCACCCCTTTCTCCTCCCCTTCTCCCCCATCATGCCCTCTTTCCTGGCCTACTCATCCCTATAAAATTTCTTAAAAATCAGATGCAGAAACAAATTAACATTAACCCTCGCGCACCCCTGTCCCGAACCATCCCTCTTCTCTCCCCAGAGATTCAAAAACATGCTATTCTCAAACTGCGCCTGCAACAACCCATCCAGCGGAATCTCCGTGAACGCCCCGGGAATCATCATACTACCCTGACTAGCCTGGATCTCAAAAACTCCAACCGTATTACTGCTAATCGTAATGTCGAGCTTATCCCACTTAGACTCTGGGAACCCTTGCCAGGAGATTAAGATGCCCTTTTCGGCAAGATTGCGGGCGCTGTATTTGAAGGAACCGAATTTGTAGGCGCGCCCGGCGCGTTGCAATTCTTTGACATGGTTGTATTGGCGGGTGAAGGGGAGGAGGAAGCGACGCTTACCGCGCTTGTTTTGGAGGGTTATCATGGCCTGTTCGATGTAGTCATTGTAGGATTTGAGCTGCTGGTCCAGGTAGACAGCTTTCTCATCTAAGGCAGCGAGAGTCGCACGGACGCCTTCGAGTTCCTTAGCACGTTGCACTCGTCTCCTGTGCTTCGTACGTATGTCGACCGCGATGGCGTTGAGGATGTCTTGGTAATGGTTATGCCGGTTGAGGCGTCCGGCGCGTTCGAGCGTGAGAATGTTCTCGAGGGCTTGGCGTTTGAGGGAGGGATAATCCATGTCGAGGAGGGAGGTAGAGGTCATGTCGGTTGTGTAGGTAGAGGCAGCAGAGGAGCGGAGTTTGTTAGGGTGTGTGCGGGATTGAGATGCGAGTTCTTCATGAACGAGAGCATCCCAGCGATCTTCGTCTTCAGTGGTGATAGGCCGAATCATTATCTCTAACAGATCTTTACCAGTCTGAACACGGATGATGTAGAGAACATAACGCTTGGTTTCGGTGAACAGTGCCTTAACTGCAGCTTCGGGGTCTGTTCCCTGTTAGTCTCAGTCTCGAAAGGAAGGTGAATTCTGCCTTACCCTCTTTCTCATGGAACTTTGGATTGAGCGTCAACGTGATTTCGCTAGAGCTCACGTGCAGCAGCTCGCTCTCGTTGTTTTTTGCGCTCCCGAGTTCTCGGACAACCTCTCGAAGAACATCATCTTGCGATGGGCAAAGGCTGGTAAGATCGTTTACGATGAGGTTGTGAATGGCGAATATATCTGCGAGTTTGATGTAGAGAGTAGGCTTCGTACGGGCATAAAGGTCATTAAACTCATCAATGTCAAACTGAGCCTCTGCGTCACGGACATTGATCACTAGCCTAGGTTAGTACTGTGGTATGTGTTGTAGGGAAGAAACACTTACAGTTGGACCAAATGTCCTGCAGACGATCGATGGCTTCAGTGACATAGCTGTTAAGCGGCTGGAGATAGACGTTGTCTCCACCAAACAACCTGCTCGCAGCCACCTGACCAAGGACCTTAGCTACTTCTCCGAGATTCCGATTCATAAGCGGAGATAGCCCGCGGTCTACAACGCCCCAATGTTGTGGCTGGAGTAGCGCAGGTTGGAGATAAGCCTTCCAAACCCAATGACCAGTGATTTGAAGCAACTGTTCCTGCGCTTCATAGGGGAACTTCGCATGCAGCTCCTCGAACATTTGCTGTGCAATGAAGCGAACTCCATATGGCATCTTGTACAGCACATCCTCAAAGATGGCGAAGAACTGATCTGCGATGTCGCGAAGGTCCTGCAGATGGTGAATAAACGTTTCTCTAGTTTCAGGATCCTTAATGGCCTCTTCTCGGGGAATATTAGGATTGCGATGACTTCGCTGGCCGGTCCTCAGCTCTTCGTTGTTAATTGCTGATCGGTAAATTTGCATCGGATCGCTCTCAAGATCAAGACTCTCATTCTCAATGATGTTCTCCTTGATTAGCTGGCCGAATAGTTCTTTGAGGAATTTCCGGTCCCGTGGCGAACGAACATAGCTGTTGAAAAGCTTTCCCCAGAAGAAGTTTCCGCGGAGGTATTCCTGTAGGCTTGAGCATCCGTCGATTTCCTCCTTCAGGGACCGAGACATCAGCTTAAGCAAGTAGTACTCCTCTCTTCGTTTCTGGGCCAAACCGAAAAGGCTCATTGTCAACTGCTCAATACGCTTGGTGTCCTTTTCGGCGAGAGCTTGCTCCCGAATGCGCTTGAACAGACGAGCCATATACTGAGGCTGGGTTTGAAGGATGAAGAAGAATTCCTGATAATGCTCCAGTTTTCGCCTCGAATTCTTGTTCAGAGCTTTCAAGTCGAATGGGTCCTTGGAAGATATATCCTTGCTACTCAGAAGCGTGCTAACATGGCCACCAAAATGTTTTTGATGCTTGACAACCTCGTCAAGGGTGATTTTGTTTTTGACTAGTAAGGCGATTTTGATGTCTAGCTGATCAATGTATTGTTCCGCTAATTCGTTCTGGCGAACATGCTGAACCACTGTCTTTCGGAGGCGTTCGAACTCTGTTCCACATTAGGAGAAATCCGGGGTGAAAGAATAACCAAACATACCTATCTCCTCATCAAAATCGAGGTCGCTGTCATTAAGGAGGTGAACGAAGTTTTTGATGGTTGAGACCGGTGGGTTCTTGCCGCTCGTCAAGCTCTTGTAGGCTTCACCTTGCTGTCTGCCCCGAATGAAGCTTTGAATCTTTATGACTTTCTCCATGTTCTCCTTATAATACTTTTTCTTCTCCCGAAAGTGCTTGCGGATCATCATACCGCGCGCAAGCGTCTGCAGCTCAGCAATAGCATCTTCATGTTCCTCCACCTGCGCAAGCTGATAGCCGATGCTCATCCGCAACAACATGGCCCGGGCCATGCTTTGAAGCGACACGATTTCCTCCTCTTGTGCAGTCAACCTGCAGAGGATATCAAAGGTTTTCTGCCTCTGGGCGAATCCTCTGGCTGACGACTGCAGGTCAACAATAGCCGGGGTTTGGGCCTGTAACGCTTGGAGGTCAGAGAAATGGCGTTGCCTTGAAAGGAAACCACGCATATAGGACTGTAATGAGATAGTTGAATCCTCCTGCTCCTTAAGTTCCCTGAGTGTTGCCGTGAAATCTTTGCGGGCCTGACCTCCTCTTGCTACTGCCTGAAGATCGATTATTTGAGGGGACTCAACCTCGAGTTCCAGTCGCAAGTGTGTAAGGGAGTTCCTCAAAGAGTTTCCTCTGATCTTTGACTGTATATCAACTACTTGAGAAGACTCAGTCTCGAGCTCCAACTGCTGTTGTGTCAGAGAATTCCTCAGGCAGTTCCCTCTAATCTTGGACTGGAAATCAATGACTTGAGGTGTTTCGACCTCGAGCTCCAAATGCAAATATGAAAGAGAGTTCCTCAAGGAATTTGCCCTAATTTTAGATTGGAAATCGGACCAATTGACAGCTCCAAGCTCGAGCTGCAATTGCGCGAGGGACTTTCTTAAAGCGTCTCCTCTGATCTTGGATTGGAAATCGAACCAATGAACGTCGCCGCTTACCAGCTTGTCTTGTGTCTCAGCATTCTGTTTCCTTTTCATATTACCTCGCGCAGCTGCCTGTAACATAGTGATGAGAGATTCGTGTTGCCGGAGGTTCTCAATGTCCGCACGGTGTGACTTCCGTAGAAGCATGGCCCGAGCAGCGGCCTGGAGTTGTACTATTCCAGATTCACAGTCTTTGGCTTCTGTATATTGTTGGTTGATCTGTTGCCGGACGAGTGCACCACGGATCATGGCTTGCACATGCTGTACACCTGCTTCTGCTTCACGGGTCTGCTGATACCGGTCCCCAACCTCCAATCTCTTCAGCGCGCCTCGGATGGCGGCCTGAAATTGGCGGATTCCATTCTCTTGACGCTGTATCCGTGTCTTGATGTGCTGAACTGCGGCCCTCGCTTTCCGGCCCCTGAACAAGCTCTGCATCTTAACAACTTCCCATTCTCTGTCTCTCCAATACTCTTCCTTCCCTTGCAACCTGGAGCGTGTCAAAAATCCGCGGGCAAGGCTCTGGAGACGTACGGCAAATCGTTTCATTTCCAGTCGATACTGAACGATTTGGCGAGCCCAATCCCCTCGTATTCGTGACTGCAAATCGACAATTAGATGTTCATTATCCCAAAGCTGCTGCATCAGATTTCCCAGCTGCAATCTGCATGCTGCTCCTCGGATCTGAGCCTGCAGATCCAGAATGATGGGTTCATTCTCCGAAAGCTCTCTGTCTATTCGATCTTCTTCGGATTCTACTGGTTCGGGTTCGGGTTCGGGTTCCACTGCAAAGTTTGCCTGCATGCCAGAGAAGTTGGGCATGCTAACTCCAGCCTTGTCCAGACCTTTCTGCATAGCTTCTAGCTCGTGATCCTCGAATTGAAGTTGGCCGACAAGGTTACCGATACGAAAGTCAACTATTCCTTTCCTGAACAGCAGCCATGACAGGGCATGAATGCAATATATTACTTTTGGAATGTTTTTCTTCTCGTAGAGGTCAACAAGTTCGAACCGGAAGAGCTCAGGTAACTCGACATCAGCCAGGAAACGGAAGAATGCCGCAATGTTGTCGGAGTGTCGGTATTGAAGTTTGGGATGACGAAATATCCTTATGGGTCGTCCTGTTATTGATTCAACGATTTCTGCCAGAGTGACACCGTCTCTTAATGCTTCCTCCAGCTGCACAATTGGCGGGATCTCTTTATGAATGATGTCTTCTATCCATTCTTTTGCTTCACCGATGTGACACAAATACTCATACGCCTGCAAGAACTGGCGTTGCTGGTCCATCCAGTTCCTGCTTGCCCATTGTGACGCAAACTTCTTGCCGCCCGACGAGTCCGTACGCTGCAGTCTCCTGCGCCCATGCAGCCCAACCACTTCCTGATCTGGTGATTTGATGGTAAAATCTTCCTCGGAAGCGGATTCTGCAAACCTTGAAAGTGTGCGCAGATGGCCAGTCGAAGACTTCCCAAAACTGTGCAAGTCCGGCCTCTCAAGGTGTGTTGAAATGTGCTTTTGATCTTTGGAACGGTCGTGCGTGGGGGCTCGTATTGAATCAGAGCGAGAGAGCGCCATAGAGAGAGGCCGTGGTTTCGCTGGCGGTGATACAGATCCATCGTATAGTGTGTATCTAATCGACTCGACACTTTGCGACCGTCCATGTGAAGGACTTCGCGTGAGACGCTGAACTGGACTCGCAGGCGGACTCTTTACAGGACTAGGAGGACTCTTTACTGGAGTTGTAGGAGGGCTCTTTACTGGACTTTTGGGAGCTTGAACCGGCCTGTCTACGACCGACGAAGACTGTGTGGGCTTTGGCAGTGGGCGCAACGACTTGCGCGCGTCGAGGAATGAGACCGATTCGGATTCCTTGGATACAAAATAGTCATCAGTCCGAGGTTGCTTCAGGACGGTGCCCTCACTCAGTCCTCGCCGGTGCCGGGTTGGAAGAGTATATGTGTCGGTAGCGGAGGCATTTGAGGACAAAGTGCTTGAACGACTCGGTGGGTATCGGTTCGACAAGTTTGAGGCAGTGGATGAAGTGGATGCGGTTGATGTTTGACGGAGAGGAGACGGCGATGTGGCTTGGTGGATACCCAGCCTGGTGCGGGGAGTATATTGGTATGTCATGGCCGGCAATGGTGAAGCATCTGACGAAGCATGGATTTGGTGCAGGAGGAGAAATTGGGGGTGCGACGGAGCGAGTGAGGACGGCGAGATGTGAATTGGTGGGTTTAGAGTTTGTGGGTATGTAACGACATGAGGGCCGGAATTGTGAGGCCTTTGGCGATAGAGCTTGTTGGGCTTGTTGGGTGTTCCAAGGAAGTCGCACACAGTTGTTGCTATGTCAACAAACGCGGCACTGCAGCACCAGCCACACAAAAACCGGCCACTTATCTTATCAATGCACCGCCACCAAAACCCCACCGAAAAAGTCACCTGATAACAAGGTCCGTGCGCAATCCTCCACACAAATTCTTCTCTCGCCGGCGAACTTTCTTTCACTCTTGGGAAAAGACATCTGCTCTTGCCCCGGCCATAGTTTTCACCTCAACTGTGGTCTATCTCCTATTCCCTAGAGTCAATTCATTCCTCCTTCTTTGTTCTTTAAGAGGAGTCTCTTTTTTCCCTCATTTTCACAATGGCCATCATCAACGTCGACTCCAACGGCAAGGCTGACGTCCTGGACTACAAGAATGCTCTGGAGATACTCGAAAAGGAGTATTCTCAACGCGATGGGATTGACGTCCAGACTCTCATTAACTCCAAAACAAATGGCGGTCTCACCTACAATGACTTCCTGATTCTCCCAGGATACATCGGTACTTTGCACCGTCATGAATTCTCGCGAACTTTCCTGCTGACCAGTCTACTTTAGGCTTCGCCGCCAACGAAGTCGCTCTGGACACTCCAATCACTAAACGCATCACCCTGAAGACCCCCTTTGTCTCCTCGCCTATGGACACGGTGACAGAACACCAGATGGCTATTCATATCGCCCTGCTCGGTGGTTTGGGAGTCATTCACCACAACTGCTCCGCAGAGGAACAGGCCGAAATGGTCGCCAAGGTGAAGCGTTTTGAGAACGGGTTCATCTCCGATCCCATCGTCATCTCTCCCGAGACGACCGTTGCTGAGGCCAAGGCGCTCAAGGAGAAGTGGGGTTTTGGTGGCTTCCCTGTGACAGGTTCGTGCTACTCCTCTTAATTTAACTCCTACTTGCGATTTTCATGATGAACAAAACTCTTTTATAACTTTCGTTCATCCGTAACGGTTCCGCCGACTGTGGAGAAATGATTAATTTCTGATATGGACTCTCTTTTCGTAAATTTGAAGAGCAAATTTTTTTTATGGGATGAAGGCTAATCATCCAACAACAGAAAAGGGAACCCTCCGCTCGAAGCTTGTTGGTATCATCACTCCTCGTGATGTCCAGTTCCACGACAACCTGAACGACCCTGTCACCGCCGTTATGTCTACCGATCTCATCACTGCTCGTGAGGGCATTGATCTGAAGGAGGCTAACGACATCCTCACCAAATCTAAGAAAGGCAAGCTGCCCATCGTTGATGAAAATTTCAACCTCATTACCCTGGTGTCCCGCTCCGATTTGATGAAGAACCTCCACTACCCGCTTGCTTCCAAGCTCCCTGAATCCAAGCAGCTGATTTCTGCGGCCGCTATTGGTACTCGGCCAGAGGACAAGGTCCGTCTGCAAAAGCTTGTGGATGCCGGCCTTGACATCGTGGTGTTGGACAGCAGCCAGGGCAACTCTATGTACCAGATCGAGATGATCAAATACATCAAGGAGAAGTACCCTAATCTTGACGTGATTGGCGGAAACGTCGTCACCCGTGAGCAAGCTGCAGCTCTCATCGCTGCGGGCGTCGACGGACTCCGCATCGGTATGGGCAGCGGAAGCGCTTGTATCACTCAGGAGGTCATGGCTGTTGGCCGACCTCAGGCTACCTCCGTCTACAACGTCACTTCCTTCGCCAGGCGGTTCGGTGTGCCCTGCATTGCCGATGGCGGTATCCAGAACGTTGGCCATATTGTCAAGGGCATTGCTCTCGGTGCCTCCACTGTGATGATGGGTGGGCTTCTTGCCGGTACTACCGAGTCTCCTGGGCAGTACTTTGTCAGCCGCGAGGGCCAGCTCGTCAAAGCGTACCGCGGCATGGGCTCTATCGATGCTATGGAGGACAAGAAGGCCGGTGCCGGCAGCAAGGACGCCAAGGCCAGCAACGCTGGTACTGCGCGCTACTTCTCTGAGGGCGACCGTCTTCTCGTTGCTCAGGGTGTCTCTGGCTCTGTCCTCGACCGTGGCTCCGTCAACAAGTTCATCCCCTACCTTATGGCGGGCGTTCAGCACTCTCTCCAAGACATTGGTGTTAAGAGTCTGACTGAGCTGAGGCAGGGTGTTGTAGATGGCACTGTCAGGTTCGAGATGAGGACTGTAAGTGCGCAGGCTGAGGGTAATGTGCATGGTCTGCATAGTTTTGATAAGAAGCTCTACTCTTAGGTTTGGTAGATCTTGTGATGGCTAGGTATTTGCATGGTTAGGGCGTTTGGGAGGACTAGGGTTAGTTAAGATTTTTGGCTTTGCATTCTCATATGTAGGGCAGATGATTGAACGCAGTGAGAAGATCAGTAACGTTAATATTTGTCATGATGACCGGAAAGGTTTAAAAGGAATGATACCAGAATAGACGTTTGTTCATGATTACTTCCTCCCTGTTAGTGCTGTGAGCTGGCATGTCGGATTTCCCCTCGCTGTCTCTCCCTGGTGTATGAGTCAGATGTTTATATACTCTACTTCTCTTAACCTCTTCCGTTTCCGAATGCCGTCTTTTACTGT
>ML994158.1:0-36816 GCA_010093945.1 Delitschia confertaspora ATCC 74209 | reverse complement strand
ATTCTGGAACACTTCCAAGTTGCAAGGGCTATTACAAAAGAGAATACAGGGGACTGGGCCCCCTTCCAACTAACCCAAGCTGTGTTATAATAACCTCTCTGTTGCCTGAGCGGCAGCACTGGCAGATAGGGAACAGCGTCTAGTAGCTGGTGAAATAACTCACCATTGCTATATTAGAATGGTGTAGGCTGAGGAAAAGGCAAAGATTTTGGACGTTGGAGGGAGACTCCTCTGATGTCGGGTTTACTTTGCTCTACACATTGATATTACGTGTTCATAGACCCGATTGGGAACCAGGTAGCACGTTAAATTGAATTATAATAATAATAATAAATTAAGATCTTTCAGAATCAGTTTTTCAGATCAGTTTTCAGGTCAGTTTTCAGGTCAATTTTCAGGTCAGTTTTCAGGTCAGTTTTCAGGTCAGTTTTCAGGTCAGTTTCCAGATCAATTTTCAGGTCAATGTCTCACACTACTCGTCTAGACCGAACTTTCAGATTGGACTTTCAGATTAGGCTCCCATTAATTACTTTCTCTCAGTTTTTAGTCTCCCAGCTTCCAGAATACGAAGTCAGTCTTACTCAGTCTTTAGACTTTAGCTTTTCTTCTCCAATTTCCAAAAATTCAGTGATTTCAGTTTATCTCTTCCCGCCAGCTGCTAAAACATCATAACCAGTCCAGTCTCCTTTTATCATATTCTCTCCCCGATTCAGAAGCTCAGTGAATTTTGGTTTCTCTCTTTTCCACTCTACGCCAAACCCGCCAGGTTTTCATGTCGAGTTTTCATCTCCTTTTCCCATCTTCTCTTTCCAGCATTTCAGGCCAGCCACCCAGATTTGAGAAGACCATAGAGCCCCTCCCCCTTAACGTGCCAGCAATTTCAGTTTTCATCAACTTCAGATTTACCATTTTATCCCAGCCACCACACCATTCTAGTCTTACTTGACACTCTCCAGCCCCTATTCCTCTCTTCCTTCCCCATCCCTCCTCTCAAAATTTCAGTTCAGAGACACCTTTTAGAAACCAGAAACTCTTCCCTCTCCAATGAATAGCACCCAGCTCTAACATTTGCTCGGCCCACTATACAACTTCCTATCATCACGTTTTCTGCCGCTCTCGCCATACATATTTCTCATTAACGATTTTGCCATCTCCCCCACCACGGTCAACCTTACTTTCGTTTCTTAATCCTCCACTCCCCATAAATTGCCATCGTCACAATTTCGATCTCGTGGACTCCCCACTCCCACCTTATCCTATTTCCAAACCCCTTTTTTCAATCTCTCACTTCCCATAATGTCCATTATCCACTCTTTTCCCATTTCCAACTCCCACACCACCAATCATATCAAAATGTGGTTACCTCCGCCCACCATAATAGCCAACACATTCTTTTTGGCTCCCCCTTCCCACCATCCTTTTTCCCAAGCTTTCCTGCAACTCCTATGCCGCCGATCTTGCCAAATTTGAGCCACCTCCCTTCATTCACTGATCTCCTCCTCGATAATATTTTCTACTCCCCTTCTCAACTCATATACCCCATCCCTCTTTCCCAATTCCCTAAATCAGTATCATTATATTCCAGCACCCTCCCTTCTAGATCCCCATTTTTCAGAACCCTAGCAAGTTGTAGCCACCTCCCATGTCGCCAATCTCGTCAACTTGAAGCCAGCTCTCCTTCACCCTTATAGCAGCTCATCGGCCAACTTTTTCCCATTCCCCTTTTCCACTCCCCTTTTCCACTCCCCTTTTCCACTCCCCTTTTCCACTCCCCTTTTCCACCCCCCTTTTCCACTCCCCTTTTCCACTCCCCCTTTCCACTCCCCTTTTCCACTCCCCTTTTCCACCCCCCTTTCCACTCCCGATATTCCCCTCACTTTGCAACTCCCTATTTCTCTTAATCTTCTTTTTTAAAAAAAAACTCCCCTCTAAACTTCCCCCCTCCTACCCCCTAGAATTCCAGATACCCAGCAGAGTGTAGGAGAAAGAAGTTAGAATCTAGAAGCCAGAAAAGACAGTTTAAATACCTATCTCCAGACGCGTGACTGGGGGTTAGAATGTCATGAGGAGACCATATGTTAAATGTCAGTATGCCACATGCCACAATCGCGGGGAAGCATCTCTACACGGCAGACGGTGGCACAAACTGCACAGTTACGATATATGGCGTCACACCGATCATTTCCCCGTATTATGAAATTCACATACTATGCCTCAAGCCATCAAAACACTTACATACTTAAAACCATAATAATCATCATGCAGGCCAACAGCTCCAACAGAGAAGCTAACAATCCATCAAACAGGAGCAAACACAATGTCACCATAGCCACAGTCTCCACCCTACGCCGCCAACCCAGAACCCCCTACCAACAACATCACCATCAACCCCACCTCGAACCTCCCCGCATTTGTATATCCAACCCCTCACTTCCTCCTTGTCCTCCCTGAACTCCTCCTCCTCCGCTCAATACTAGCCACGCGCTCCGCAACTGCGCTCCCCGTACTCGATCCCATACCCGTTGTCTTACCCTTCAGCCCAGCCTCAGCATCTATAGCCACGCCTCTATCATCGGCCACAACCTCCATTTCTTCCATCCCAGCTCCACTCCCGCGATGCGCACCTAGAATGGGATCCGAAGGACCCCCCACCACCCCTGCCAAACTCACACCACCCCTTTGAGTAGGCACCGGAATCCGCCGCGGTACAGAGACATACGCACTCTCACCACCTCCTACAGGCCTGCGCGCCAGATACGGAGGTTGAGAAGGCGATGCCTGCGCTTGGGGTTGCTGAGCTTGAGAGAGGATGTGGTAGGAGTATGGTTCCGCAGTGTACGAAGCATAGCCACTGATTGGGAAAGAAACAAGAGGCTCATTGCGGCTTTGCTGTTGCTGAATGGAGTCTGAGCGGCGGCGGAGCTGGGGATGGGATTGGAATTGAGAAGATGGGTGTAGGTTTTCGTGCACAGTATCGTCAGGAGTTGATAAACGCGAGGAAGAGGAGCTGGGACGGGCGCGTCCTTGCTGTGAGGGTGTGAGATCTTGGGTGGATCGTTGAGGTGAGCTTTGCGGTGAGCCGCCTGGGAACCCCCCGGGCATCATCTCCCGCGGAGGAGTCATACGCCCCGGTAGTTCACGTGGAGGAGTTACTCGACGGGGGGGGGTTGCTGGAGCTGCCTGTCTTTGGCTGCTTATCGAAGCGGAACGAGAGCCTGGCTGGCGGGAAGGAGAGGAGTTCTTGCGCAGTGGTTCATGAGGGAAGCGATGGTTATATGGAATGAAGGATTCTTGAGGAACGCGACCGTTGTAGTTCAATGGAGCATGGAGAGACTGCCCACTCGGGCTAGGTGCAAGGAAGCCAGGGGGGGGTGGCGGTGGTGGTGGCGGAGGAGGAGGAGGAGGAGGAGGATGATCTGGCATCAGCATAGGCGCTTGGTTCGAGGCACTCGAAGACACCGATGGAGCACGTTTGCGCGCACTCGACTTCTCAGAAGACCTGGGTCTCATACTGAAAATCGAGCTACGTCGCGGCTTCTTTGGTCGCGCAGCTACAGAGTTCGAAGCAGAGGCCGAAGGGGAAATAGAAGTGGAACCAAGACCAGTTGGGGTACCCTTGATGACCGGGGGCACAGGTAAATTGCTTGAACTGCCTGGTCGAAATTGAGAAGCTGAAGGCATGCGCACTGCAGGCGCCGGCCGTCTCAAAAGCTTGTTCTCGTATGCCTGGAGCTCATCAGGTGTGAAGCTCACATCTTGTTTCCCTGTCGCCCTGGCTGAGCGGATCTTGTCCAGTGCTCTTTGAAAAAGCAGTTCTTGATATTCTTCTGGTGAGATATTGATATTACTCCCTGTGGCATCGTCATAGAAGCCCTCGTCCTCGACATCATCTGCATATCCATATTCCTCCCCATAAGCCAACCCATCTATTTCTCCTGTGCGATTCTCCCACGCTCTCAAGTCCATGTCATTAAAATATAGTTCATCCGGATTGAATTGCTGTTGTCTACCCTGTTGTTGCTGGAATCCCCGATCTACCGAAACGCCATTTTGTGGATACTGGTGCTGCAGCTTCACCCGTTCATCCTCGCTATCCAAATCCTGAAACCGATACACATCGTTGATATCCACGTCCTGGACCTCCATGTACCTCCCCACACCTGATCTCCCCCGTGGTGGTCTTCCCCATGGGGGCATAGTGTAAGGAGTTCGCGGCCGACCACCTAGACCGCCTCCTCGGAAAAAGCTGACTCGATTGGTTTGTCCATGAATGTGGCATGACCCAAGATGGTGACAGCACTGGCGCCGATAAGCCAGAGCGCGAATGTAAGGGGAGAGGCCCAGAAACCGAGAGGGACTGCGATGCAGAGGAGCCCGGTCCAGAGCTGAGAAGTTGTGGCACGGAAGCCGGCAATCTCGAGATCGTTGCCATCGAGCTTGTTGATTCCGTATGTGCCGCCAATGACGAGGATGATGTCGGCCAGCAACCACATATTGGTGAGAAGTCCATACACGCTCAGCATGATGAAGACGACGAGGTAGTTGCTGGAGAAGTAGGCCAAATTGTAGTTCAACCGACTCTGCACCTCACCAAAGTTGGCTGGCTTGGAGACACGCTTGATGTCGAAAAACTCTGAGATGGGCTTCAGGTTGGCGAAGCGGTTGGAGAGGGACTGGCTGCGTAGGCCATCGAACCGACCACCAAAGTTCATTCTCGAGGTGAGAGCGTCGAGGGGAATGTTAAGACGGGACATTTCAGCGGAAATGTAAAGAGAGTTTCGGAGTTTGTTTCGAGGGGAGAATAAGCTGCGTCGTTGGTGTTTGAGAACTGGATAGGGGTTCTATTGTTAGCTCAAAATTGCAGAATAGAGCTTGTGTGTGAGATGAAATGTGGCCTTCTGACGGAGGGGGGGGGGGGGGGGGGGGGGGGGGGGGGGGGAGACATGCAAAATAGCTGAAGGATGTAAACTTACAAGAGTACGAAAGAAAGATGCGAGGGATCTGACGGAGCTGGAGGAAAGAGAGTTGTGCGGTGTCTGAGCAAGAAAGTTGGAGGGCAGAGTGAGTTAGTTTCTTTAGGTGGGTGTCGGTGAGTGTATCTTTTTATGAGCAAGTGCCTCTTCCGCAGTAATCAACGGCACCGGCCCCCTTGCGCTCTGCCTGGGGGAGCAAAGCAAACAAATTACAACAGCGAATTACAGCAGCACCAGCCACAGCAGATTCACATGCTGCACCCCCTCGAACTTTGTCCCTGGCCACTGCCTCGCTAATCTCCCGTTCGAAAGACCACGGAGGCCGCAACCAGTGAGGAACTGTCAATTGAATAGAATGAATACGGATACAAGTGAGGGGATTCAACAACAGCGAAAAGCGAAGTGAAGCGGCTTCGGGGAGGTTCGATATCTATACTTTATCTAAGATCCCATCCTCTTACGACAGTGCTGCACTCCCTCTCCGGCTTGTTTGCGCGATTGGACCACGTTCGGCCTCACAGCTGGTGCACTACAGACGCAGAAACGCACATCTATCCTCGGTCCCCTATCATCCGCAGTCCACAAAACACCTGCAATTTTTCTACAATTCCACTGCCATAGTCGTTAGTGCTTCTGTCGTCAGCACACCATGAAGCTCCACGCGGTGCTTTCTCTGGTGTTGTGCATATTCTGCGCGGCTGTTGCGGCTTGGACAAAAGAGGGTATGTGTTCTCTCAGATTTCTCGAGTCTCTCCTGTCGCTGTTTTCGTGGATTAGGAGAGCATTTCCCCCCTTCCCCCCTCCTCCTTTTTTTTTTTTCTACTACACTCGCAGAGACTGTTATGCTACTCAGGGACTAACATTACCTTTTACTATAGACCACGAAATCTTCCGCCTCCAAGACGAAGTCGTCGCCCACGAAGGCCCCAACGTAACCTTCTACGACCTTCTGGGCGTGAAACCCTCGGCCTCCCAAGACGACCTCAACAAAGCCTACCGCAAAAAGTCTCGTCTCATACACCCTGACAAAGCCCTCCGTAACTTCGAAGCCAACTTCGCAGCTAGGAAGCCTGAGAAGGGCCAGAAAGTCCGCGTCAACAAGAAGCCCACCAAAAAGGAACTCGATGCCTTCCGCAAAGAAGCCACGGAGAAATACCAGCGTCTGAGTGTCATCGTCGAAGTGCTGAAGGGTCCTGAGAGGGAGCGCTACGATCACTTCCTCCGCAATGGCTTCCCCAAGTGGAGGGGCACTGGATACTATTATGCGCGCTTCCGCCCCGGCCTCGGTTCAGTCCTTCTCGGTCTCCTCGTCGTCTGCGGCGGTGGTATGCACTACCTCGCACTCGTCATGAGCTGGAACCGGCGCCAGGAGTTCCTCGAGCGGTATATCCGGCATGCACGCAAGACCGCCTGGGGCGATGACACTGGCATCCAAGGCATTGGTGCTCTCAGCGCTACTACCGAATCCGCTTCTCCGCAGCAGGAATGGGGCACGAGCTCCGAGGAACTGGCTCCGGGTCCCATGAATCGCAAGCAGAAGCGTATGCAGGAACGCGAGGCTGCGAAGAAGGATAAAAAGTCTGCCGCGCTCAGGAAAGCGCGCACCTCTGGAATCAGCACGCCAGTGGAGGGCCAGCTGACGTCTGGAGGTCCGCAAGGAGCCAAGAAGCGGATCGTCGCTGAGAACGGCAAGACCCTCATCGTCGACTCCGCTGGTAACGTCTTCCTGGAAGAAGAAACCGAGGATGGCGTCACGCATGAATTCCTTCTTGATGTGAGCGCTCTGCACCCCTTTTCTCCTGTCTCCCCCCTCTCTCTCTTTCATTATACTAACATTCCAAATAGCCCAGTGAAGACCCCAAACCAACCATCTTTGATACCCTCCTCTTCAAATTCCCCCGCTACGTATACAACCAGGTCGCCGGACGCCTCTTTCCGGGCAGAAATGAACTCCTTGAAGAACCGCTTCTCTCCGAGGAGCCATCTAACGATGACGACGCCATCTTGCAGTCTGCTCACGCACCCAATGCTAATGGCGAGGCGAGGAAGCGCAAACTCAAGGTCAAGAAATAGATGATGCTGGATGAAATGGGATAGAGGGGGTGATGTGTATATGCATGGGCGGGTGAATTGTTGATCCTGCATGGTTTGCCGGGAGATAAAATGGGAGCGTGTGTGTATGATAGAAATACATTTGCCATTTTTGTTTGTATTGAACTCTTGGTGACGTGTTTATGTTTTACTCCTGTGTTTGTTTGCTTTTGTGTTGATTATATTTATTTATTTGTGAGATGGCGGTAGGTTTAGTAAGTGCCCTCTCAGCTATGTTTATTCCTTCCAGGTCTTCCTCTATCATCTCTTTAGGCTAGATACGCAGAAAGAACGACATGCGTCAACAATATCGCCTAGTTATGCTTCTACATTGAATAACGAGTGGGCTTATCTATTAACACAGTATTCTTCTTCAGCAAGTCGAGTCTATCAACTCTGGTCCTAGAATTCGTATATACTATTGCATCTCCCTTTCTAAAAGAAGACGTTCCTTCAAACAGAGCTCAGAAGCATAGACTGCCCTTCCAGATACAATTCATTCTTTCTACGAAAGTGCTAATACTTACTTTATGCCCCAGACTTTCCTATATCTACCTGTACCCCTATACAGTCATATCATACCTATAAAACCCACCTAGAGAGACAATGTACAACTTATATGCCTTAATACTTCTATCACGGGTATGATCTTCACTCCACTATACAATGCTCTTTCTCTTTTTAGCGGCATATAGCGTAGAGGCTGAGAGCCTTGAGTGAAGAGGGAGCTTAGAGAGACTGAGGATGAATAACAAGGACTATAGAATGATAGACGTAAATATATGGTTAATCGTCACATAAACCCTTCGAATGGCTCTACCTCTATTTAAAACCATTCCAGTTTACATCTCCCCTAAGATCTGACAGTAGACAAATACTACCATGCCACCTATGCTATATATCACACTCCTTTTTCCCACCCCCTATTAATTAATCACTCCAGTTCCACAATCTCTGTCCAATCTATTCAATACCACACAACTTCTGCTAATCTTCAGATTTTCTCATGTGTCCTTGAATTAGCACTTCCCTACTCTTTGGGCTTTGGTTGTGAGTACTCGTGTACTCGCTCGGACCCAGATTTAACTGTTTATACCCAGAGTAAGAACTCACATTAGAGAACAGTTATCACATACTAGAAGGTGCAATATAAAAAGGTATAGTCCATTATTCAGCAAAATCCCCTCTTCAGCACCTTACATCGGACAAGCAGACATCGAATCCAGACCGCTATCCATCCTTAACTAGAAATCGGATATCATTACCACCTAAACTCCCCCAAACCCCTAAGAATTGAAGAAGACAATCGCAAAAATTGCCCTAATCGAACCCCCGACAAATGGCGCTTCCTGAACTCCTTATCAAACATCTTTCTCACTCTAACTTCCAACAGTATGCGCGAAAACCTTCGCCGCAAGCTCACTCAACAGCCTCGCCTTCTCCGCCTGCGGCAACTCACTAAACACCGAATATACACTCTTTCCCCTCGTATCCCTAACAGCACCCAGTCGATTTCCCGCCACAGCCCCAGCGACCATACCAGGGAAGTTGGCCATGATAAATCCCATAGCGCCTCCACTCAGCCCTCCGACCAACGACCAGAACTTTCCAGTCGGATGGGCGTCCGGTCCTTCAGCCATACCCTGCTCCCGCAGCATCTCTTCGAAAATGCTGCCGAATTGGTCGTTGGCGCGTGCGTTTGTGGATTCGTCTGCACGATTGTTATTGTTACCACCACCACCGAAGCCAAACGCCGAGCCAAACGTAGACCAGGGGAAGCCTCCAAAGCCACCTCCGCCTGTTTGCTGGCGCGGGATTTCCTCGTCTTCGTCTTCACTTGGGAAGCTGCCGGGACCGGAGGAGGAGCTGCCACCGCCGAAACCGCTAGGGAAGGAGTATGTTCGTGTGGCGTCGTAGTCACGGCGGCGGGTCGGGTCTGAGAGAGTATAGTAGGCGTCGTTTATCTGTTGAAATTTTTTGGTGCGGCGGGGGCGTTCGGGGGAGGTGGCTGGAACACGGTCGGGGTGGTGTTTTAAGGCTGCTCTGTGAGGAAGAGTGGGTTAGATGGATTTGACTGTATGGATAGAGAGGGAGATGAGAGAGGGGTAGGAGTTTGTGGTGAAGGCAAGGCAGGAATCATACTTTTTGTAGGCATCGCGGATCTGTTGCTGGGTTGCTTTGGGGTCGACCTCGAGGATCTTGTCTAGGTTCAACGTTTAAAAAAAGTTGTAGTGGTGGTATATGAAGAGCTCACAGTAATCTGGTGCTGTTGAAGGTCAGCATTATAGAGGAAACTGAGTGTAGAGGAGGACTTACTGGACATGTTCTCGAGCTGTTTTGGCGGGAACAGAAGAAGATAGTCTTCTCAGGTGAAAGGAACGAAGACACTGTACAGCAGCGTATGAAGTAGCAAACGTGGAATACGATGAAGTGGTGAAAGATGTTGTTTAGTTGAAACTTCTAAGCCTGAACAGTGAAGGACAACTCTCTAGCTCTGTTCCTGATGACGTCTGTGACCAAGTTTCAGCCACACTGTGGCGGTAATACGGTACACTGTCCCTCTCAAGCTCCTTTCAGATATCGAACACCATCTAAGGTCAGACATGTTATACATCTTTACAATACTTCTCGTCCAATTCTTAACCCGTCTTGTACTCCGTATGGGCTCCCTTGATTCAAAGTTTTCAATTCAAGTGCTCCGTAACTATTTCGATGCCTTGGCGGAGAGGCTGAACGACCTCAGGGTCTCGTATCGTCTTCCCAGCCTCCCATCATCTCCAAACCCCGAGTGATCTTCAGACGACTCCACAAGTTCGCATAAAGGAGCCCAGACTCGTCAATGTGTTTATAATTCTGGTCACTCCTGCCACTTCCACTCCAATATCACCATCTCGTCAATTTTTATACCCTCTACAAGCAATCGTGCAATTTCCCTTCTTGCGACCTTCGAGGCTTGATAGTTCGAATCAGCTGCGGACTCAAGGATTGTTTGCGCCACTCTAATCCCAAACGTCCAGCAAAAGAACTTTAGTTCATGAGCGCCTCATCTACGCCTTAGAACATATACCCCCCAAACCGACTTTTCTGTCCAGTGCAATCTTCTATTTTCTCTCTCCACTTTAATACACCCCCTGCGCTCACAATGGGCTGGTTCTCCTCTTCGTCGCGCTCTAACCACCACACCTCCTCCCGCCCCGGCTACGCCCGCTCCTACGCCGGTTCCAGCTACAGCTCGCATTCGCACCGCTCTTCGACCTCTCACTACAAGCGCCGACCCCGCGACGGCTACATCCAGTACCTCTACCACAAGCTCAAAGACTTCCTGCACCAAATATGGCGATATGCGCGGCGGCATCCCTATAAAGTGTTCTTCATGGTGATTATGCCGCTAGTGAGTGGGGGTGTACTGCACAAGCTGGCCAGGAAATTTGGGGTCAATTTACCAAATATAGGGGGCAGTTCAAGGGGTGGAGCGTACGGAGGTGGCAGAGACGGTGGGAATGGGTATTATGGGAGTATGGGATATGAGGGAGAGATGAGAAATGGGATTGGATTGCAGAGTTTGGCGAGTGGGATTGGGGGGTTGGCTAGTGTGGCAAAAATGGCGCAGGCGTTTATGTAGGAAGAGGGCGGTTGGCGGACGTTCTATGCAGATGGTGAAGGATATGGAAGACGTTGGAGATGATGGGCACTTTGGCCACGACGCTACGCAAATGATTACGAATATGGGACTAGTTGTAGAGGACACTACGCTAGATAAACAGTACAGCCACTACAGCTTTCCTTTTTGTTCCTTTGGCATGGATTTGTCTGGATCAACAACACAATCCTAGCAGTGGCCTCTTGGGTGGATTCCAAGAGCCAAGGACGACCGAGAGAATGCGCCGTCTGTAAGGATTCAGCGGTGGGTTTCAGCAACTGGAAAGGGTTTTAGATTTCATTAGATACCTCTTTTTATATTTACATACAAATGTTCTCTAGCTGTCTAATCCAAGCAACGCTCTTATTGGTAGTTGTTGTCCAATTTCTCTAAAGGAAACAAGACTTTGTAGAGAAAGCAAGCGAATTGCTAAATACATCCAAGAGCTCCTTCATATATAGAAACTAAACAGAACTTATTTCCCAAACATATCTAGGTGAAGTTATAGACCCTTGGCTTCTTTCTATTACAGACTGTAGCTAACCAAATCAAACCAAACAGAACCTGGAAACAAGATTGTAGGACACATCTTTAAAGAGGTTAAGGAAGGCCTCTGTGCCGCAATTTACTAGTGATGTCTAGTTGGTACCCATGACCGCAGGTGCATAGATAAGTGAAGATGTGATAGCAGATACCACCAATCCAAATTGTAGTGGAGTTGATGTCCAAACTGCATGGTCTATTTCATAGATGCAATTGCAGACTGGTACATCTTCTCCCTTCCCAAACTCCATCTATTGCAAAATGGGTATCATAGCACGCTCCTCCTCTCTCACCAACCATCGTATCTTCGTCTCACCCATTGTCTCAACATAGGCCTCTACCACGACACGGGTGCCCGTAATGAACGGCTACAGGAGTGACATACCCCTATCCCCATAATGTCTGTCTTCAATACATTGTCGCATACAAGCCAGGGTCCTTCAGCCCAGTGTTTCTGTTTATTTCCCACATCCGCAATACGGCCTCTTTACACCAAATGCCCCGGCAGCAAAAAGTTCGCAATGCCCTCGCGTACCTGATACTCGTGTCCACAACTACCGCAGACCAGCTTTCCCTCCTTGACACAAGTCTCCAGCAACAGCCTATGCAGGTCGAGAGCGACTTGAGATGGGACTTCAACCTCGACGACGTTCATGCCTGTAGGGTCGTTTTCGGCAGCTTTGAGCTTCTTCTCAGTCAGAGACTCGAGGGTCGGAACGGTGGGGGGGAGGGCGGGGAGTCCGAGCTATGTGTTGACAAATATAAGTCAGCAATCATTCAGGTTCAAAGCAAGAGCCCCAATTTAACCCCTGATCTCCTCATCTCATGCCGTCCATATCATCTACCCCATAGAGATTTGACAACTGCCCGGCGAGAAAGCGACTGATGGCCATCTTACCTCCCCAACCACACCGCTCAACTCTTCCCACATTAGCCGCGGCAAAATGTTCCGTAAAAACTCGACATTCATATCCTGTTCCACAATCTCAAGCTCCGCATCCTGCGGGTGCAGCGGGAAGGCCGTGTTGGAGGACTTGCAGAGTTTGCGGGCGCAGGTGAGGAAGTTGAGGGTTAGGATCTTCATTTTTGGATGGTAGACGAGATTCGAGGGCTTCGCGCGAAGGGAAGATTTGGATCAGAACAGGTTGGAGGGTTCGAAATGGCGTAAGACTGTGATGTGGGAAAGGTGGATTAGAGATTAGAGACGGTCACAATTTACAAAATTTCCTGGCGGGGCACGCATGTGGCTGGCGGGGCCAAAGCTTGTGGGTTTTAGCTTAATTGAAAAGGGCTAATAGTTCCGGAGACCTATAAAAGGTGGAGTGAATAGACATAACATGAGAGATTAGGTGTTAATTGGAAACATGTACCGAGTAAGCTATTACTTTGGAATACATGTTACACATCTCTATTGCGGGTTACTTGACAAGCATTCATGACAGGTGATAACTATTTAGTCGCAAGCAAATCGAATCTATTCAGACTGGACCCCTCGTTATGCAGACCAATCTAAGAACCGCCATTACTTTTTACCCAAATATGGTATCTTTCGCCTTGTAAACGCCCGTTACCTTAACTAATCCGTTGTACCTATCACGAAGCATTAGAGTTCGATCCCCGATTGATCTGCACCCTCTTATCCTCGCCCGCACTCAGGATGCCCACCGCCTTATCCCACCTCACACTAAATACCTTGACTCCCTCACCACCCACCCTGGACTTGCCCTTGTCCTTCTGTCCTTCCCTCTCAAGCACATATACGCTCTCGCCGACCTGGCCCTCACCAACCTGTGCACCGGCACCCGGTCGCACACTCCGCACATCCCAGATACGGCAAGTACCATCGTGCGCGCCGGAAACGAGTCCGTAGTCTGATGAGGGATCTATGTCGAGAGAAACAACAGGTCCCGTATGGCCGCGTAGTGTCATTATTGACACGCTCGTTGCCGAGGCTCGTGGATCGATCAATGTGATGTGGCGTGCTGCAGTTCCGGTGGCGACAAGATTTAGCTTTGACAATGCTGTGAGCGAAAGGAGAGCGTGTCCGGTCGTTCGTACGTCAACACTTCTGCTAGTTGGCAGATCCCAGGTTCGCAGAGTGTGGTCGTGGGAGGCCGAGTATGCTACAGTGTGGTCGTTCGGAGCAAAGATGACACTGGATACAGGTTGAGTATGGCCGACGAGAGTTGAAAGCGCACCACGTGCTGGCACTGTCTTGTCTGCTTTGGAAAGTTTTACCCGCTTGTTCGAAGCAGCATTTGATGTCGGGAGGAAGTTGGAGGGCGCGGCGGGTGACTCTTTTGCGGAGGAAGAGAAGAAGGAGATGGTGGTGTCAGTCGAGGCGGAGAGAATGCGTGAGGACTGGTTGTGCACTGCAACATTCTCCACACCGCTATTGTGGTTGTAGAGTTCCACGGTTGGCGTTATCGTCGCAGCATCCTCGTCATACTTATATACTCGGACAACACCGTCGAGTCCACTTGCCACAATCTTCTTATCCGACATGAACTTGGTGCTCTTCAAGCTGATAATGCGGCCCGCATTATATGGCGCCGTTGAGGTAGCGATCACCTCCCCAGACATGTTCCATATCCTTAGTAGACCATCATAGCTTGCGCTCAGTATCCTTTCCTGTCCGCTGCCCAGAGAACCGCCAGACCATAGGCCAGCCAGGGACGTCTGCGAGAGCACATCAATGCTTGAAACCCAGTCATCGTGCTCGAAGCTTGCCACTTGGAGAGGTGGTATTAAGGCGCGGGTGTACTCGACGTTGAGTACGGTTTCAGCGGATATGCCGTTCAATGTGAGGAACTCATCGATCGAGGTGCGGAGAAATTGGCCGTTGATGAGGAACTCGAATGGAATAGGTTTCTCCGTGTGAAGGAGGTTGTTTACGAGGGACGAGAGCGCATATCGTTTAAGATCTATGAATCTTGTAAGCAACCATATACTGCCAGGATAAAATAGCTGCGATGGCAATCCAGGGAAGCCTTACTTGTCGAGACGAACAAGACACCAGGGTCCTCAGGCAATTCGATATCTTCATGGCGCGTTGCCAGGCGGATCTGGACCTTTGCCTGAGAAGGCTCTGCAGTGTTGTTCTGAGGTTGTGCCATTGTGGTTGGGTGCATGTAGAGTGGCTTGAAATTGGGTGGACAAGCTCTCCAAAAAATCTCCAAGTCGATGACTTTTTCACTTTGGGTTTAGCGTAGCGGGCTGACATCGGTGTTCCCCTCCGCGTCACATGACATACCATTGACTATCTTACACTGTACCGGGTTGTACCTCATGATTCCCCTTTCAGATAGATGAAATGCAGACTACACAACATTTCTAAAGAATCTGAGCCCGGTGAACAGCGTCTAAGCGCGCATTTGTACTTGTCATAAGCAGCTTCATCTTCAATGTATCGACGTCCTTCTGATATCCCCAATAGCCTTCCTGCGATGCTCACTCTCAGCGAAGAGCGCCTTGATCAAGTCAATCACCTCCTCGGCATCCATCTCTAGCTTTAATTCTCCTTCAGTCCAGAAATATTTGATGTCAGCCAGAGAACTATCCAGAATCTCTGATAAGTACTGGAACTTGAACCAGTTGGGGGTATACATGTTCGTCATATCTCTGGCCTTTCCATCTGGACCGTCTGTCTTGAACAAGTTACTCAGCTCAGAGAGCGATTCGCAGTACTGTTTCAGCTTCTTGGACTCTTCTTCGGCGATATCGCTCATGTCTTCGATATCGTTAATAAACTTTGCAAGCGCAGTTGAGACGAGCGATCCGAGCGATTGAAGGAGAACGGAGTGTGATAGTACGCCCTCCCATTGGCACTTGACCTCATAGATTCGGTCGACGGTCATTGATATGGCACGGTCACACTCGCCAGCGAAAGGCATAGAAGTGCATCTTTGGAAGCCCTGAGCACCATCGAGGAGATCTCGAATTATCGTTCGTTGGGATTCCATTGCTCGACCGTAGGCTCGTTTGGCGAATCCTTCCATGGCCTTAATATCTCCATCGAGCTTTAACCTCAATGATGGTTTCAGGTGCTGTGGAAGAGTGGAAGACTTGTCCTTTTCTGGAAGCTCGGACAGAAAAGCCCGCAACCTGTCTGAGAGCCTTGTACAATCATTATAGATGAGCATATCACCGGCTACTTCTTTGGAGTAGTGCATGACCGCCGTGGCTCTGTACATTGCCATTACCAGGGTGGGAATGTGATAAAGCCCTCCAGAAGCTGGAGTTATAGCGGATTTGACCAATTCAGGCTGGTTCAGAATGGCTACATCAGAAACCGCTTGCATGACGATCTCCATTATAGCATCGGGGATTGCGGTGACTGTATAGGCCTCGCGCAGCGTGACTTCTTTTTCTCTGGGCTGCTTTTCTTTAAGCACTGATGAGCTGCTGAGATGGCCGATGCCGTCCGCTTTTGTTGGCGTCGCTGGCGTTGCTGGTATTTCTGGTGCTGCTTCGGTTTCCTGTTCGTCTTCTCCCCAGCCCCAAGAGTCTGCTTCGTCTTCGCCAAGCTCTTTTTCTTGTGTCGCGGAAGCTTTAGACTGCTGGGTTGGCTCATCATTAGAGACATCCTCCTCATCCACTCCCCATGCACTCAAGTCTTCTTCTTCTATATAAGCTTCTTCCGCAAGAGCTGACACTGTGGTCTTTGTAGGGGGCTCTTCCTGGGGTTCAACGCCCCAGTCAGCGCCCCAATCCTCATCTTGCTCCTCTGTGGTGGCTGTGGTAGCCAAAACAGCATCACCTTTAGGGACCTTTTGTGTCTCAACCCTCTCAACCACCGATTTCTGGTGAATGTTCTTGAAGCATAGGCTTCTCACCTGGGCTAGAGCCGCATCCCTCTGCATGGAAAGCCAAATTTGAGCTGACTTGTCGACCCACTCTCGTAGACGTTGTTGACCAGTCCAACCCAATTCATCGAAGAATTCGGCTAGGCCAAGAACCAGGGAAAGTGATTCCTGGAAATCTTGAACTTTATCGGTGGAAAGCGGGACAGCGGGGAGAAGCCAGTTGGTGATGAGGCGGTTAGCTATCGCCGGCACCACCTTGGCTGAAAGAGGAGCTGCAATATAGAACGGAAGGCAACTGTTAAGATATTCGGCTACCTCCTGAATGGCCAGCAACGTATCATGTACTGTTACCCCCGCAGAATTGTCAGAAAGGCGGATCCTAACGCCCTCGATAATGAGGGCGGGAACGGGATCGCCGTGGCTTCTAGCCAGACGAGGCGCCATTATAATCCGATCGAGGTCTTGGTAGAGGCGATAAATGAATCCGTTGAGCAGATCGAGCTTCATGAGGGCATCGTGAATAGAATCCATAGAAATGGTGCGCTCCCCTGTCTCCATCTTGTACTGAATGGCAATTTGTCTCCCAGCCTCATCGACTGACACCAATCGATCCCAGGTCTGCCTCACATTATCCGTAATTGTCGCCTTTAAATCGTTGCAGCGAGATAAAAGTACGCCCACCACACGAGTACTCTTGAAAGGGCCGAGACGCTCCAAAGCACCATCAACGTCCCCCAGTGTCTCCAAGGCAGATTTTATGTAGTTTTGGACTACCGCATCTTGCGCAGACTGAACCAAGCCCGAAATATCCCGTATTTGTTCGACGACCTGTGCCAGACTCTCTGTGTAGGCCATCTCAGAGTATAAGAAACTGACCTTACTTGCAGCATCCTGCACCTTTGCAGTATGCGTCTTTCCAGACTTGGCTTGCTGGACTATCTCATGTGCGGTGGCCTGGGAGCGTTTGATGTCGGCTTGGAGCCTGCGAGCTTGCGAAATCCACCCATCCACATCAGAGGCACTTTCCCGGGCTAAACAACGGATTTCATTCTATTGGGCCGAATCAATAGAATTAGTGACGGCCTGTAACCGATATAAGATGTAGAGATATCAGGTACCTTAGTTTGCTCTCGGGCCTTCCGGACCATCTCCAGGAGCTTGGGGATAGCTGTGGAGGGGACGGATGCTGAGGCCACATCTTCAGCCTGTGGGAAAGAGGCATGCTGAACAGATTGAAGAATTGCTTCTCCTAGAACTTGCTCTGATATTGTGGGTAGCATTAGAGCAAGGAATTCGAGGTGAGTGTCGAGGTCGAGTGAGTGTTGGGTGTTCATACCGTAACGAAGGAAAGTATATGGGACCCTCACACGTCTCGTCATTATTATGTGAAATTGGTGCAAACGCCCTCCCGTAATTCAGCCCTACACACTTGATTCATAAGGATTCAATATTCCCCCAATAACGCCCCCACTCTCTATGTGCTTCCCCTCCATTGATCTTTCAACAAACCACAAAAGTAAGTTTGTATCCGAACGTGCTCCGGTGCGTAAGAATCATGGTCAACCAGAATTCCATATAGATGCATTGACCGACTATTTGAACTGGTCTGTGCCTTGACCATTGGAGCACAAGAGAAACTCACCACTCCCAGTTTGAACATATGCTGACCGATCTAGTGAATAGTCTTCAAATATCGTGGCCCTCATAGAACTTAATTCGAGGTAAGCTTACCGCTCATTTTAAGCCTTCTATTACAACATTCTCTCTTGTCTGAACCATTTTTAAACCATTTTCCTACCTTCACTTCCTGAACTGTACCATTGACATACTTCATTCATATCTAGCATGGCTTTTCTTGAGCCTACTCCGTTGATGAATTTTCGTATCTCTTTCTTGCTATAAGATTTGTCTTCTTTACTTGGTCAATCATCCTCCCCATTTTGTAACTCATCTCTCCCTCCTGCATCACCATTGAACCACCGGAGGTGAGGAGGGTTTGAGCAGATTAGACGTCTTTATGAATAGATTTGACATCTTCGTTCTTTTTCTTGCAGTATTATGGTTATCAAGGTCTCCTGTTGACCCATCTCATATCCAGATACCGATTCGCTTTAAAGCTGGTCTTAACGACGTCCCTTGCAATATTAAGCTTTAATACCCACCTTGCGCCAGCAACTGCCACTTTTGGTCTGCAGAAAGAACTTTCTTGGATACCTACACCTGCCCAGTTTCCCACGGCACTATGGGTTCGATAGAGACGGCAAAGTCGCACTTCAAGAAGATCCAAAACTTCAAGGCCGACTATACACTTGCCGAGTTCACCCAATATGAGTCGCAGCGAACGGGTATGCGGGTGGTTGTAGTGGACAGGAAGGGGCCAAAGGTACCTCGGGCCCTCTAGCCGTCTTCCTAGATTCGTGATACTTACCGCTACACAGGTCTATGGATACTTTGCCCTGGCAACCGAAATCCACGATGACTCGGGCGCTCCTCATACTCTCGAGCATCTATGCTTCATGGGCTCAAGGAGGTACCCTTACAAGGGCGTACTCGACAAGATTGCCACCCGAGCTTACTCCGACACCAACGCCTGGACGGATACCGCTGAGACAGTCTACTCATTACACACCGCCGGCTGGGAAGGCTTCGCACAAATTCTCCCCATCTACCTGGACCATGTGGTTGTCCCTACTATCACTGACGCCGGATGTTACACCGAGGTACACCATGTGGATGGCACTGGTCACGATGCCGGTGTGGTGTACGCAGAGATGCAAGGCCGAGAGAACCTCCAGGGCGACCTCATGGAACTCCAAATGCGGCGTCACCTATACCCTGAAGGTGATGGGTTCAGATATGAGACTGGGGGTATGACAGAGGCGTTACGAGTCTTGACTGCAGAGCGCATCCGAGAATTCCACCGCGAAATGTACCAGCCCAAGAACCTGCGCTTGGTTCTGATCGGGGAGGTGGATCATGACGATCTTTTGGATATCCTTGATAAGTTTGAGGATGGAATTCTAGACTACGTTCCAGCTTTTGACGCACCCTTTACACGGCCTTGGGTAGACTCCAAGCGTACCCCACCCCTCTCTAAGACCATCGTCGACTTTGTTGAATTTCCAGAAGAGGACGAATCTATGGGAGAGATTATGATTGGTTTTCTCGGCCCAGAAGCCAAAGACGACTTGATGGAGACGGCAGTGAACGCTATACTCACATATCTCGCCGGCTCGTCCGTCTCTGTTCTCGTCAATACCTTGGTTGAAAAAGAGCAGCTTTGCAGCACTATATATTTCTGGGTCAAGGATCATTTCGACATGGTCATTTGGATCACTCTTGCAAGCGTTGAGACTGAGAAACTTGAAGAGGTGGAGAAGCGGTTCTTTGAGGTCCTACGGGAGCATGCGTCTCAGCCCCTCGACATGGAATACTTGAAAGATTGCCTCACCCGCTTCAAGCGCCAGATCACGTTTGCCGCCGAGGTATCTAGCGACGACTTCAAGGAGCCCATTATTAAGGACCATCTCTTCGGTGCACGAGATGGTTCCGACCTTTACTCTTCTATGGCCACACTTAAGGTGTTCGAGGAGCTAGAGGCCTGGACAGAGGAGGATTGGAGAACTTTTTTGAAAAAATGGATTTCAGATGCACACCACGTCTCCATCCTGGGGAAGCCGTCGCTAGCGCTCTCAGAGAAGATTAAATCGGACGAGGTGGCTAGAATCGAGGAACAGAAGAAACGCTTGGGCGAGGAGGGGATGAAGAACTTGGCCAAGAAACTTGAAGAAGCCAAAGCTGAAAACGACAAGTCCATACCGAATGAAATCATTGAGAGTCTTAAAGTGCCTGGCACCGAGTCCATCCATTTTTTCGAAACTACAACGGCACGGTCTGGCCTGGCTAAGGAACTGGGCATGCTGGATAACAATATCCAAAAAATCATCGACAAGGACGAAAATGGCCTTCCGTTGTTTGTGCATTACGAGCATATCCCTACCAGCTTCGTCTACTTCAGTCTCTCTCTAGGCACTGCTTCAGTCCCCGTAGAGCTCAAGCCGCTGCTCGGAGTCTATCTGACCAACTTCTTTGCCACGCCCATCGAGACGGATGGCAAGCGTATCGAGTTTGAAGAGGTCACCACTTCCCTTGAGAAGGATACTATCGAGTTTGACATAGACCGGGGCTCAACAGTTGGCAATTCCGAACTTCTCTATATCCACTTCGTCGTCGACGCCGACAAGTTTGAAATTGCAGTCAAGTGGCTCTCCACCATGCTCGTCAATAGCGTCTTCGACCAAGAGCGCTTGATTGCAGCCGTTACCAAGATGCTCGCAGATGTACCAGAGGAGAAGCGCGACGGCAACAGCATGGCCTTCGCTGTAGACCGCATGATCCACTACGCACCCAGCTCTTCAGTGCGTGCCACCAACACGCTCGTCAAAGCCGTCTATCTCAAACGTCTCTGCAAGCTGCTCAAATCCGATCCGGCCAAGGTTATCTCGATGATGGAATCGCTCCGCAAATACCTCCTGAAATTTTCCAATATGCGCATCCTCACAATCGCCAACCTCGAGACTCTTCCCAAGCCCGTCTCGACATTCTCGCATTTGACCTCGGCTATCAAACCAGACCACACCCCTTCCATCCTGCCCATTGATGACCGCAAAGCTGTCCTCAGCAATATTGGCCGGAACCCTGGGTCTGCGGCTTATATTGTGCCACTGCCCATCGACTCCTCATTTGCGGTGCTTACCAGTAAAGGTCCAGACTCGTACACCAGCCCCCAACTCCCTGCTCTCATGGTAGCGTTGGCATATCTCGATGCAGTGGAGGGTCCCATGTGGTCCTCCATCCGTGGCACCGGTCTCGCATACGGAACCCGCTTCTACAAAGACTTGGAAACTGGATTGCTCAAGTTCACTATCTATAAGTCGCCCAATGCCTTCTCGGCCTACGCCACAGCGAAGAAGGTAGTGGGTGAATATGTGAGCGGAGAGAAGAGATTGGAGAATCTGGCGCTCGAGGGAGCGATTAGTAGCATAGTTCGGGAATTTGTGGATGAGAAAGCTACGATTATCGAGGCGGCTAAGGGTGGCTATATTGATCTCGTGATTAGGGGCGTTGGCAAAGACTGGTCTGATTGGGTGCTGAAAGAAGTAAGGAAGGTGGAGGGTGAGCAAGTAAAGCAGGTTTTGAGAGATGTTGTTGCAAATGTCTTTGAGCCTGGAAAGACAGATTTAGTCGTCACGTGTGGTGGGTTGATGGTTGATGTAAGTGCTTTTCTCCTCTACCTGGTATGATAAAGCTGACTGGAGGTAGGACCTCAAGGAAAAATTTGAGGAAGCTGGGTTTCAGCCCCAAGTCAAGTCCCTGACGGAGTTCCAGGATGGGTATGGGTTGGAGGGGGGTGAGGTGGAGGGGGAGGGTGAAGTGGAAGGGGAAACAAGCAGTGAAGAGGAAGGGGAGAGTGAAAGTGAGATGGAGGAGTGAGATGGAGGAGTGAGATGGAGGAGTGAGATGGAGGAGTGAGATGGAGGAGTGAGATGGAGGATTGAGATGGAGGAGTGAGATGGAGGAGTGAGATGGAGGCGTGACATATAGGGGTGCAGAAAGATGATGACCATTTAACATATCGACGTAGCTGAATGATAATATGCTATGAAGCCATTGAAGTAAAAGAGTAAAAAAGGACGAGATGTTGCATTATAAGGCGAGATCACCTTGTATGTCAGGTTGTCGAGAATACAGCAAGAGCTCTTGCCAGGACGCCGCAGTGGCCGAATCGGAACAAGTGCAGACAGTTGAGGAAAGAGATAGAGAGATGAGACTAAGAGTCTTCCGAGGTGTCTTCTCAGAGCACCCAAATAACATGTCTGTTTTTTGCCCTTATAAGCCTAGGCGTGAAGGTGAAGTATATGCATTGTTCGCTTAGGGTGTTTCACTCGATGGACCAACTTACATACATCATGTTACAGACCTCCTTCTGACTAGATCTTCGGACTGTAGAAGGCTTGAATAACATTGACGGCATTGGTGACGATCGTTTTGACGGTGCTGATCTTCGAAGCATCGCATCCGTAAGGATGGGGTCCAATTGCTTTCGTGATTGCTGTTTCTTTCTGATGGGCTGCGAGTGGCAATGACAGATTATGTCTTTTACAGACAATACCTTGGCAGCGAGGCGATCGCGAAAGGTCTTGAATTTTGCTAAAGTTAGAAACAATCTCATGCTTCAGGAGTGTCGCTGATAAAAGCCAAGGACAACAGATTTGTATCGAGGATGTGGTTATCAGCGTAGCCCAAGGACTAGCAGCAACGGATGAGGTCTTTCACTCAATGCTATGGCGGGGAAGTGGCCGCCGAAGGTCTGAGGCAAAGGTAGGGTTTGGAATTTAGGCAATCGTGAAAGGTAAACTAGGCCTGCTCTATTAAAAATTCGAAGCTGGAAGAAGCCACAAGAGCTGTTGAAAATGTAGTTGTCAACCAGCGAGACACACATAGACGGACCTTAGATGGGATGGTTCAAGCCCTGAAAATATGTCAATGTAAGAGTAACGCTGTGTCTGGGAGAAGCGGTCAATCTGTGTGAGCGTCGAGGCACTCAAGAGGGGAAGCAGTAAAGGCTCAATTGCCCGATGCAGCCACCTGAAGACTATTTCGTACAGTATCCAACCAAAGAGTGTTGTCAGTCTCCAGATTATTGCCGGAACAATGACCTGAAGCCAGTGCTTCATCTGTCAAGCCGGCATTTAGAGCCACGGGACGAAATGGGCGTAAGAAGGAAGAGGAGAGGGGGCCGGGAACAGTCTTTTATAGATCAGGGCTATGCCATGGGTGAGGGACGGAGTTGGCAGTTTTCAGCGCTCAGGAAAGATAAAGAGCATTGGAAGAACAGGAGGGCGCGTTGACGGAGAGAGTCAAGCAGAAGCGAGAGAGGATCGGAGGTTGAACCATGATCTTCATGTTGGCCAAAACAATCGCATGAGGGTTCAGAAAACTGAATTTTCCAAGAATTTTTTTATAACCGCTAAACATTGTGGCTAACTGTACATAACCTGCTTATGCCTTGTTGGCGAAGGGGTTTTAAAAGACTAGGCTTATGCTTACAAACTGTGTGAGTATTCTTGTAAGAGAGCGTTGATAGACTGGGGTGGTCCGCGCTCAATCTACTGCACTCTGTAAACTCAGTGGGCTCCTGGGGAAGAGCTTTTCCGTGATTCTTTTCGAATAACGAGCCTGGAGTAGCTGGCTGTACTTGGGGAACAGCTTGAGGATTCACCTAGCGGATTCAGCAGTCCCATGCCGGATGTCTCCCTAAAGACATGATCCAACCCACTGAACGACCGCAGTGTTTGACAACCATGAAGTTGAGACCAAGTGCCCTACTGCTAACAACTGTGAGCCCCTATTTAGACTGCACAACTTTTAGATGTCTAGATCCCATTCGTGGACCCTGATTATAGGTCTCTGATCGCACGCTCGACAACGCTATACGGTGAACTGTCTCTACCGACGCCATATGCTGAACTATCCCTCTTACCCACTTTTTACCGTACTTGAACGAATCATGTACCACCCAAATATGGTTCTTTCAGATTCAGTTACATCAACAGGAACGGGAGACGACTGGAATGGAACCATACACTTTGTATACAAACCTCGTAACATGTAGTCAGACCAAGTACCCTGGCGGAACTTTTCAACTCGCAAACCTGCCTTTCCTTTTCTCTTCACGCAATGTCTTAACTCTTATCGCAAGATACAGTACACAGGAATCCAATTGAAGCTCCTTCTATTAGCTCTCAAGCCTCCCTAAGTACCCTCTCGTGACAACGACCGAGGACCAATATGTCCTTAGATTTCGATTATCTTCTAGGCTTACGCATCGATATAACACCACTTGGAACATCTACACGCCTATGAGTTCAGTCATTGCCTAGTGGTAACTCTTTGATGTCCTTCTTGATTGCAATGTCTAGTGGTCTAGCCCTTATACTGATTCAGGTTCCATCTCCGACTACTGCGTTTAGTAACGAAATGCCTGCTAACATATATCCGCAGCAATGAACATTTGGTACTTTGAATTTATGCGAAATTGAGAGAAGAAATATGCAGAGGGATAGTCTGTTCAGAGCACAACCTCTTTGAATAGTGGAGTTTAGAGTGAGGAATCCATGACGCGTAGGCGTAGATGGAGATTCCCGTCCCTCCTCACGCCGGGCAGGGAGGCACAAATTGATGACGAAGCTCGACCATAAAGGTACTCCCGATTTGTTAACCCTTCTCCCTAGGCGCCTTATTCTGAGTTCTTCCAAGCCGACAATAAGTTTGGCATGGGTGAGTAGTCCTTAGTCCTTATTCGGCTCGCCTTTCCTGATCTTCAAATCTCTCAACTGTTGCTCTAGACTCGCAATCTCATCATTTTTATCCTTTTTGGCCTCTAAGCTTTCCAGTTTCATCCAGGTCCAGTATAGTAATTGGTATGTGAAGACGGCGCCCATGAAGACTTTTAGGACGGGGTATCCGAAGGACTTGTAGAATTCTCTCTATGAGACATTAGTATATGCTCAGGAGCCATGCAGAGAGAGAATTTCAGCGAACATACATGCATACTGGGCTGCGCACCACTTGCAGGTTGCGAAGAATACCAGTTCCTGCGTACCATGACACCTCGATGCTTGAGTATGAAATGTCCCATGGTGACCCCTTTGGTTGAAGCCGCAACGAACCGTGAACCTGCCATTCGAATTATGATCTGGTAACGTGTACAGTAATCCGCAAGTACAAAAGTTGAAAGGTGATAGAACTGCAAGTGTCACCTTTGATGGGTGAAGGCACATCCATCGGCTTGGCTCAAATATTTATCCGGACCCCCATGGTCAGCCACTTTTTATAAATATCTCCGCAAAGCCAAGAAATCTAGAGCCGCAGCGGGAGTGCCCTCAAGCTTGGTCCCTTGCTCGGCTCTGAAGGGAACACCTTGCATCACCGCCACAACCTCCACCACCTCCGCATTTCACTCCCGTCTCCACCATCTGGAGCTTCACAACAACAACTTCAATACCGATCCTCAAGCATCTCAGTCTCTTCTTTAGACCTTAGATCGAGCCAATTGTTCTTCCTCTCCATCGTACACGCATCCAAACGAGCAAAATGGTACATTCTGTCCCCGTCCCTCCTATATGCTCTGGTTCTACTCAAACCAAATTGAAACCCATCAACTTCCTACGACTCTCAATGTACCTCAAGGCAAATATATATACCTCACCAGACTAACAACACTATATAGGCTCAAACGCCCCAGCAACGTGCTGCCAACGCGCGGTTCGAGGAGACCCAGAAGAAGAAGATGGGCAAGCCAGTCACGGCCGTGAAGCGCAAGGAGGAGTTTAGGAGCCCCATCTCGAAGGGCTGGATAAGTAGGTAGAAATTTTCGTGATTGAGGTGGACTTGGGCTAACCACATTCCCTCTCATAGTAATCCTCGGCTTCGTTGTCTGTGGCGGTCTTATTGTCGAACTTCTCCGCTTGCTCTTCGGATGATCCTCTTTTCTGAATTCCTTCGATTCTTTATCTACCCGGACTTGGAGTATAAGGAAGCGGTTAATACTTTGGTTCTTTAAGGTCTCCTGAGCTAAAGGGGGGAAGATTAGATAGATGGAAAGGAATGGAATAAGTCCAGAGGAGTCCAGTTGCATCGGCTTCCTCCCAATAAACATGCAAGTACTCGGTTTATTATTTCACTTGTACATATCTTATATCCCCTGCGATTAGTTCCGAGGGGAGCCGGCGTTTCTTGGGGAGTATACTTGCGTTTCACGAAGCGGAACTCACTTTACCTTACTTTCCTTGAGTATTATACTGCAAGTACCTGCTATCTTCAAGTGAGCATATAGATAATCGATCTGTTTATGTAACTGGATGTTTTATATTTCAGATAATTGACAGCAGTCCAGTTAATGATATAGGGTATTATCATCATTGCAACATCTTTTCTTACCCCACCTTAGCCCCAACGGCTTCTTCTATTACCCATATAGAGGTATCTCCATCTATTCCTAATAACTTCCACTACATCTCAAAGCTTTAGCTCGGCCAACACTATACTCCAGTTCTAAAAACCTTGACCACTAATACACGCGATATTCCTATATATTAATAGCTTTGTCGAATCAGTTATGCTGCTTCAAACCACTCTAGTATAGGGTTAGACTCTTATTGCCTGATTGGAACGGACTATCGACATAAGGGTAGGTCTAAGCTATTGGATAAGCATTAAAGAAGAATCATAGAGTTACAAGGGAGAACAAGTTTTAAGTTTAGGAAGATTCAAATGAGGGGGTAAATAAGCTTGCTAGAACTTAGTAGTGACTCGTGTTCATAACCACATGGTTAGTAAACAGCAAACCTACTACCTATTTATATTCGATTTGCTCCCTAAGCCTATCACAGTGACGCTGCCATCCGTGCTCTAGATAGACCGACATGTGTATCCATCCTTTCGGGCCATACCGGTATAGACAGTGTTGTTGACAAGGGGGTGTATGATCCTCCTCCCATTGCATCACCCACCCTCTCTATGCTTGTGCAAATAACATAGAGTGAGTGCCTTGGAGTCATCATCGCTGCCATTATATGCCACGCCCCACAGCCCTTTCGGGCCCAGCAGACTGCTTCGCGCTACCCATAACCCTCGCGGTCAGGATGGGCCGACCGTGTCTTGCAGGGGAGGGTCTTAAAGTAATTTGACGCCGCGCAACTACCTACCGCTCCTCCACTAACCCAGCTCATGTTCCTCCCCCTTGTTAAGCCTCCCCATTGGTATCCCTGTGAACCCGACTCTGCCAGTCTCGGTAGAGAATTGTAAGGTCGCCTGTCGTCTTGTTCGTTGAAGGTTATGAGCACCACGCCATTTAAATCCTGCGTTTGATTCTTGGCCTAGATATGCCTTAGCAAGGCCTCCAACTCTTATACTCTCTCGAAACAATAATAAGAATAAAAATAATTAATAATTCAATTTTACGTGCTACCTGGTTCCTAATCGGGCAACAGAGGGGTTATTTTGGCACGACCTGGGTTAGTTGGAAGGGGGCCCAGTCCCCTGTATTCTGTTTGAAAGAGCTCTTGCAACTGGGAAGTGTTCAAGTATGTTTGTTTCTAGGAGCGATTGTGCAGCTGCTTTAGCCATTCTCTTCTCTTTCTTGAAACAATAAAGGGAACTGCTGCAGTAAAGTATGTTGGAAATCGGACGTCATGTATAGCGACAGAATATCCGGAAATGCAGTGCTGCCATCGGAGAGCGGGGGACCAAGTAGACCTTTAAGTCCAGAGAGGACTGGGACAGGCAGACAAAGCAATATCGGATACGGCAGCGCCTTGTAAAGGAACTGTCCTCGCAGGATCAAGATTCGAGCACCATCATGAGATCAAACGCGAGCAATTCATAATCATCTTCATCGAGCCCTTCTTTACAGACGGCTCGTCAAATACCATCATCGTCGCCGGGCAGGCCAATCTCGGCAGGTTCTACACTTGCCACGGCTCAAGATGCCTTGTATAAAGAAAAATGCATTTGCTACGCCTGTTATAAGATTTGCCCCGTGGTTCGTTGTCCAAAGAAAAACGGATTCTCCGATGGACACTGATACTCCGACGCGCGGGAATTGTTTCATGACGCCAAGGCAACGACCTATGAGAAAGTCAGAAGGTACAAGTTTCCGACCATGCGTCATTGATACCTGTAAGACACGGTGATAGAGGTGTGGAACCAGTTCCTGATACTCCACCAGGCGAACACTCTCCAGCTTTTTTCGACCCGAAGAGATGCAAGACCATGTAGTGCCACAATTTGCACACTCTTCTTGCAGACGACGATGCTCGTTGCTGTGGAAAGGGGGTTAATGAGCCCAAAGGAGAAAAGCTGCCAAGAGCAATAGGCCAGATTTCGCTGGCGTTGGACCGAAAGTTTTTGGCGACGAGAATAAGGTATCCGAATGCTTCATTTGTTATAACTCTCCCTGGGGGACTGAGCGCTCCTAAATAATTAAAACAAGCGGGTACGTGCTGAAGAAGGCTCCTCCTCGTTGCCTGCCTACGAAGAATCATATGAGGAGGGGACTCGGCCGCGCTAAACAGATGATGGATACACTGCTGGACAACATGACTGAGAAGGAGCACTTGAAGGCGATCGACATGAAGACGGCGAATTAAAAATGAGGTCTGGCTGGCTGAATGGGGCAGAGTGGACGGCTTCTGCATTCTATTATAACGGAAAAAGGGATATTGGGCTGACTCGAAATTCCGAAACTCATAAGCAGACAAGATGTCTGCAATTGTGACAGAGGATTGATGACCGTTGGGCATTAATGTATAATATAATATCATGTTCCACTAGCGAGCGGGCCAAACCACCGAGCGGGCCATTTTTACCAAGACTAACACTACATCTATCTCAACGCGTAATGCCTCTACCAAGAAACGCGCAAATGTCTCGGCAAGAAGGGAGAATCCTTCTTGTTATAGAAGCTCTTATTGAGGACCCAAAATTAAGCGTCAGACGCGCTGCAGCTACCTTTAATATTTCTCGTACATCTCTACAATATCGATACACTGGGCCGAGCCCTACAACGCGATTGTAAGCCCAATTGCAAAAAGCTCTCGGAATCCAAAGAAACTACGATTGTCCAATATATATATACTGGACCCCTAGATTCGCGAGGATCCTCTTCCGTACTGTCTGAGGTAGAAGATATGGTCAATAAATTGCTAGGTGCGCGGTGTCAAGGAGGTATGGGGATCAACTGGACTTGAAGATTCGTCAGCCGGTCGGATGAGCTTAAAATGTGATTTAATCGGGTCAAGGATCACAGAGTGCTAAGTAGGAAGATCTTGCTGTAATTAATGACTGGTTTCGGTTGGTTGCTAATTCAAAGGCCATGGACGGTGTAAAGGAGCGTACCATCTCATGATTCTGGACGGCCATGAGAGTCTTCAATCCTAGGATTTCGAGGATTATTGTTAGGAACACAAAATAATAATCCTTCGTATGTCTGGACACTCATCACACATCCTACAGCCACTCGATGTCGGCTGTTTTGCGCCTTTAAAGACAAAGTACAAGCAACGCGTCAGAGGCTTGGCGCGCAACCGAGTCTTCTATATTGACGAAATGGGCTTTCCACCAGCATTTCGAGACGCATACAATAAGTCCATTACCAAGGAGAACATTCAGGGAGGCTTCCGAGGAGCTGGCTTAGTTCCATTCAACTCAGAGGCCGGGCTAGAGAAGCTGGATATCCGGTTGCAAACCTCACCAAGACCTCCACCAGAAGACGTACCATGGCAGTCTAAAACACCGAGTAAACCTTTCAACTTTGGGTCACAATCGAAGCTGATTAGCAACAAGTTTGGCAGCTCGTCTGCATCACTCAAGGAAAGGTTCAATCAGCTTATTGAAGGTGCCGAAGGAATGCTGCAGCAAGTAACGGTGATGAAGCAGCGGATTGTCCAGCATGAGAAGGAGAACGAGGAGCAAAGCAGGCGTAAATCACGCAAAAAAAAAAAAAAAAAAAAAGGCCGTATCTAGGAAGGAGGGTAGTAAGCTTTGGTGCAGGATCACAGTTGACTGCTCCGGAGTTGCCTGGTGTGCAAGCTAGCCGGAAAAAAGCCTGTAGTGGTGGTGGTGGTGGTGGTGGTGGTGGTGGTTGGTGCAGGTAAGACCCAGCAAACTCCAAGGCGCTGTGGGCAATGCGGAGAGATGGGGCACAAAGTTCATAAATGTGGGAAGTTGAAGAAAAGGCATCTGAATCGGATGCGAGTACTGTATATTTATACTCTGATGATAGTGTTGAGTAATTAATAGTACTCGAGTTGAGTTTGATGCTCGTGTTGGCGAAAGTGGCCCGCTCGGTGGTTTGTCTCGCTCGCTAGTGGAACACGTTAATAAGTTATTGATCAACATGTTTAAATCGGATGGTTTCGGCACACAGAAATATGGAACGACGAACGGGTCTCTTGGCTGAAAGCTTGACGATGCTTGTTCCCACAGCTGTGGCTGTGAGCTGGCTAAGTTGGCGGAGAGCGGGTTGGACGCGTACTCACCTGCGGCCGGCCCTCAGCCCCTAGCCCCCAGTTCCCAGCCCCCAGCCCCCAGTGTCCCTCCTGTCCTCACATCCATCCCTCCTCCCACTGCTGTAGTTGCAATTGGTGTGGTTGGAGTCGTCCTAGACGGCTATGCGGCGGGCCTTAACTGTGGCTTGACATAGCAAATGCCACTTTTGGTTACCGGTACTCGCATATTATGTTATTATCCTGACCACATCAGTTTGCTTATAACTGTATCGCTTCCGTCTCCTCGACCACCTGTCCATTCTCTTCCCATCCGCCCCGCAGCACAATGGCTACAGAGCAAGCCCCAAGCAATGCCCACACCCCGCAGCAGCAGCAGCAGCAGCAGCAGCCACAGCAACCACAACAGCCACAGCAACCACAGCAGGATGAGAATAAGGAGGCAAGAAACGTCGGCTCGCAAGCGGGGCAGGCCCTAGAGAAACTGCAGAAAGAGAGAAGCGCTTCGCATAACCCCAAGGGCCCCGACGGCGGATACGATGCCACTCCAATACCCAAAGCTCCACCGGGCTACACCGTCAAGATAACCTTTCATCGAGCTACAAACCTTCCGCTCGCAGATATCACCTCCCTCTCCTCCGACCCCTTTATCGTCGCCCAAATCTTTACCGGTCTGCCGACGAGGCATAAGGAAGACCCTCCTCTCCAACTGCGCACTAAGACAATACGGCAAAATACAAACCCAGTATGGAATACAGAGTGGATAGTGGCAAACATACCGGCAGGAGGTTTCAAGATGAAGTGTCGCATCTATGATGAGGATGCTACGAACCATGACGACCGACTAGGCAATGCCCATATCGCCGTTGGCCAGATTGAGGGGAACTGGTCCGACATCAAGGACCAGCCATATCAGATCAAGAAGAGCCCGGGAAGCAAAAGAGCATACTTCCTCCAAGGTGTGGCTGTGTGCTTAGGCAAGGTTGACCATATGAGTGGCACCCTCTATGTTAGCGTCGAGGTTCTAGGGCGAACAGAGGGAGATAATGGCGGGCGCGCGTACACAGTTGGGCCTCAATATTGGATAAAGCATCAATCGCCCATGCTGGGCAGACTACTCGGTCAAAAAGTACCTGGCGAAGACACGGAGGAGGGCAAACCCAAAGCGCAGCGATACAACTTCCAGGCCAACCAAATGCAGCTGCGCGGCCCTGTCCCTGAAGCCATGTATCACCGCTACGTCGAATTCAAGCCATTCGTAAAATCAATGTTCACTTCAAAAGGTATCAAAGGTGTCCTGCTCTGGAAAGCTCTTCACCACCAGCATGTCCGAGTCTACAATTTCGATTCCCACACCCAGTATGAGTACTTCAAGGAATCCTCCGAGGATATAACTTTGAAGTTTCTAGACCTTGTCCACTACGACCAAGGCGGCCGCATCTTTACCTATGTCATAACCCTCGACGCACTCTTCCGCTTCACAGAAACCGGCAAGGAGTTCGGCGTGGACATGCTTTCCAAGCACACTATGCACAGCGATGTATCTGTATACATAGCTTTTAGTGGCGAATTCTTTGTCCGGCGCCGCAAACATCGGAAAGGCTCGGATTCAGAAGAAGGCGGAGATAATAAGACCCACCCACCTGAGGACATAGATGGAGGGCCTCCTAGCGATGCACCAAAGAAAGATCCGACTTACTACGAACTCATCATAGACAACGACTCGGGCACCTATCGTCCCAACGCCCAACTCCTCCCTCAACTCAAACTCTTCCTCGAGGCCAGCTTCCCCGGCCTCCTCATCAAAACGCTCGACTGCCAAGCTGACGCCGAGGAAATGAATAAGATGAAAGACGAGCAGAGGGAGCGCAAGAAGCGCGAAGGCGAGAATATTATCTATACTCAAGCGTCAAGGTCCAGCTCGATGAGCAGTAGCGATATCGAGGAGCTGGATCGTTTGGAAGCGGCCGGCGAATACCCAGATCAACATTTCAGGCATCAGATGTTGAGGGAGGTGGAGGCAAGGGCCGGGGCTGCGAAGGCGCATATGAAGGAATATAATCCGAGCAATTTAAGGAAGGGGTGGAAGGGCCCGAGTAAGATGACGAGGGAGGGCATGGAGAGGATGGTGGATGAGGAGGATGGGCCAAAGGTGGAAGAGGGGGCGGAAGGGCGAGCAGTTGAGGGAGATGCTGCGCAACAGTATGGAAAGAGTGCGCCTTGATACCTCTCATTATTTATTTCCTTTGTCTGTTGAATCAACACTTCGTGAATTTGGGGTTCCGATGAATAGGATCTACACTGGTGGTACTAGTCGTTCTTTGATACCCAGACGGTCTACAGTTTTTAAATTTACATTATTGACTCTTATATCTATCTACATCATTAAACTCTATGATTGTGCTCTTTTCTCTGCAATCACTTGTCAAATTGCCGTGCGATACTTGTACTCCTCTTCCTCCGTTGGGCTTCTAAACAATGACCACAAACACGAGGAGATGGTCTACACCATAAGGTGGGAGCCATGAAAAAAGAGTGAAGCTCAGGAATTCCGTCGAATCGGGACGGACCCAGTAGCGGATCATCACAACTTGTTATCCTCCAAAACCGTAGCAAGCTGGAATTGGGCCATCGTACCACATGTCTAGCCTCAAGAACCGGGTAGGCGGGGAGAACTGAGGTGGTATGACAAGGGGACACCTTGTGTTGCGTGAGGGCGTTGTTGGGCAGCACTGTCCCTCCAGTACACCAATGGTTTCGAAGTGAGCCGTTCCTGAACCGTTCGGGAGTTCTTCGAAATGACGGCATATGAAGGTGCTCCTCTAATGAGACAAGCGGAAAAGCTCATTCCATAGGCTCTATGCACTCCACTTTGGACCACGAGGGAGGATATGGCTGGCTGCTTGCCGGGAGATCCGAAGGTTGATCCGAAGAAGGAGTATAGAACAGATGCATGGAATCAAATTGGAAGGAAAATGCAGACCCTAAATAGTAGCTACTCCGGAGGTAATTTCATCGCACGCAGAGGTTAGGAAGCAAATAGCCAAAAATCCTGGCTTTTCCACAAGGATGCCATCCGGAAAAAGCTTCAATCATCACTATCGACAATCCACCTTTCTGTCGACATCTAAACTTCGCCAAATAGAAACTTTTCCTTGGAATTTGCGCTCAATTCATCGACTACGAGATAGAAAAGTTATCTAAGGCACTTCTCGCACTTCCTTCGATCTTATCCCGTAGCGTTGAAGCTCAGTTCGAAATACTTTTCCCCATCCTCCAAGATTATGGTATTGTTCAAAAAGCTTGGTGCTTTTGCTGGTGATAATGCTGCCACCAAAGATAAGCTTTGCCGCATGATAAGCTCTGCCCTTGCAGAAGAGGGTATGTGCTGGGATGCCATTGAAAGCCGAATTCGATGCATTGGGCATGTCATTAACCTTGTTGCCGTAAAGGCGTTTCTATTCCATGAGCTTCCAGAAGAGGATAAAGACCAAGACTACTATCAAGGTATCAATAACTCAGCAGTCTTTCGCAACCTTGGACCTCTTGGAAAGCTTCACAATATTGCAGTCTACATCCGTAGCTCACCAGCTCGTACACGTCTGTTTATAGAGCTTGCTGGCCCTGGAATTCCCTTTGATAATAGCACAAGGTGGAATAGCTGGTATGAAATGTTAAGAGTAGCGATTGAGAAGTCATCGGATATTGATTCCTATCCAAAGTTACCTATAAGATCTTTCGAAGACGAGTATCTTTCTCCCCAAGATTGGGCACAGCTTCATACAACTCTGGATTTTCTCAGACCATTTTACAAGGCTACAAAAGCTGCAGAAGGGATGCTGCAACGATTGATCGGATTCTCTTTATAATGGATGTTCTTTTACCGCATTTCAAAAAGAGTCTTGACAAGTACAAAAATGATTCCTTTTTTGCTCCCCGGGTTCTAAGAAGCTGAAAAGCCTTCAACAGCTACGATAATCCTTCATCCCTCACGCCGGATAGAATGCTTTAAGCATGCTTGGGAGAAAATTGGGTGCAGCCTACTATGCAAGTTGTTAGGAAGCTTTGGGATAACTTTAAAGCTCAAGAGCATATCGGATTTTCAGTTCGTCATGAAGAACCCATATATAAACCCGCAGATGAGCTAGAAGACTTCGATCTTATTGTAGAGAGACTTGAGAATTTTCGACGGCCACAGAGCAAGGATAAATACGATGAGTATATCAATGAGTCTGTTATTCAAATTAGCAACCCAGCTCTTCAATGGTAGCTAAATAAGCAGCAGCGCAAGCATTAGCCAAAGCTATCGCAGCTTGCAATAAACATTTTATTGATTCCTTTAATGAGTGCGGAGGCAGAGAGAGTATTTTCAGGGGCGCGCCGTATGATATTGTAGGAGAGGATGCAGCTAGAGGAAGATACCGTTGAGATAATAGGATGTTAAAAGCATTGGAAAAGAAGCAAGGTAGTAGAAGTAGTATAAGATGAAATTGAAGAGTAGAAAGGAGAAATCTCAAATCAAATGGTCTGTACGTATCGATATCGACTATCAATATCGTATTGTATCGATCTTATTAATAACCACCCTGATCCTCGTCCCAATGCATCTCTCACTACGTGCAGTTGCCACCAGCCTTCATTGCAACTCGTAAAGAGCTGTCTCCCTGCCAGGAGTATATGAGTCTACCAAGGGTCCCCTTTACGCGTATACAAATAGCATAGAGTGGGTGCCTTGAAGTTTGTCTATCGCTGCCATTATTTACCATGCCTTACAGCCCCTTTCAATCCCAGTAGGCTACTTCGCGTTCCTATAACTCTCGTGGTAATGATAGGCTAACCGTGTCTTTTAGAGGAGAGTCTTAAGGTAATTCAGCGCCATGCAACTACCTATCTCGTCCTCTACTAACCAAGCTCATGTCCTTTCCCTTGTTAAGCCTTCTTTGTAGTGTCCTTGTAACCCCAACTCTCTTAGCCCCAGTATAGTATTGTAAGGTCTCTTGTGGTCTTGTTCGTAGGGGTTGTGAGCACCGCTATTTAAAATATTCTATTTGATTGCTAGCCTAGATACGTGCCTTAACAAGGCCTCCAACTTTTATACTCTATCTACAAGCGTTCGCCTTAACATGTTTCCTTTGAGAAGCGCCTAGAATTCGGGATTCGCCCATGCTCTAGTCGAGGCAATATATAGTCACGCTCTTAAGGCGGCATAAGTACAAAGGTATTCTATTGTACTATCAAACCAAGATAGCAAGTGTGACTATCCTTTAGATAGTACATTGGGTAGTTTTTAAGAAAGTTTCTCTGTTTTAATGATTTCATTCTTGGCTTGACATTTTGAAAACTCTGCCACTTTGGCCTTACGAGGGGTCAAGGGCTCAACGGACCCCTTAGAGACAACACAATGCCATCTACTGATAATATACGTGATTTTTATTATTATTAATATAATTCAATTTAACGTGCTACCTAGCTCCCAATCGGGTCTATGAACACGTAATATCAATGTGTAGAGCAAAGTAAACTCGACACCAGAGGAGTCTCCCTCTAACGTCCAAAAGTTTTGCCTTTTCCTCAACCTAAACCATTCTAATATAGCTATGGTGATTTATTTCACCAGCTATTAGTTACTGTTCCCTATCTGCCGTGCTGCCGCTAAGGCAATACACAGGTTATTGTGACACAGCCTGGGTTAGTTAGAAGGGGGCCCAGTCCCCCATATATTCTTTTGCAACAGCCTTTGCAACTTGGAAGTGTTCCAGAATGTTTGTTTCCAGGAGCCATTGCGCAGCTGCTCTTGCCGTTCCTTTCTCCTTAACATTTCTGGAAGCTCTGTAATGTCTGTCTTTAAAAGAAGATTCGCACGAGGCTAGAGGTAGTTGGGGCAGAATGCCAGAATATATTGCAGTGTTTGCCATTCGGTCCCACATGGACAGCCTGGGGTGATTTCTAAACTCCAATCCTCGCTAGCTAGTCATTTAGTCTAAGGGCTTCAGTACGAAGTAGAATGACTGGAGTTGCTTCATGTTTAAGAAGACTGTCATAGAGATGTAGCGGGTGACTTTCCTATCCTCCCACCCAGGTGGCTGCATTCCGGTCAGCTTTATTGGCTTCTCGCTGCCATCTCTTTTTCTATGCCGTCAACACTGCCTTGTCGATGACTATATGTTTGCGGTAGCCCTGGGCTGTTTTGCCTTGCTTTGATCTTAATAAAGGTTGTGTTTGTATTACGCGAGAACCGCGCACTAATGGCACTTAGCCTCAGCCTTACCTGCGCCACGACTTAGTCATGTATAAACTCCTCTCAGTACTGAGATAACTCGGTAGGCTTCAATCTTGTATTCACCTCACAAGTTCAAGGTGCAGTTATCACATGGCTATATCTTTCACTTTATCAGTTTGGCAGAACGGAAGTGCTCATAAATATTGTCTTAAGAATAAATTGAATTGAATCGAGATATCTTCAAAGGAGTGAGGAATATATACACAAGGTCATGTGATTATAGGGTTGTACTTAAGAAAGGAATGGAAATATATAGAAGTGCATAACATAATATATAATGTGTAGGAGAACACCATTTCTACAGTACTCAGACTTCTTACTAATAAATTAATCTGAAATCATCTCTGAATTCCACGTATCAGATAACTGAATATTCATCCTACAACAGCTCTCGCCAGCAATGGTTGGGCTACAA
>ML994157.1:0-37573 GCA_010093945.1 Delitschia confertaspora ATCC 74209 | reverse complement strand
ATCCTTCTAAGCGCTCCTCCAGCATAGAGCTATGTATCCGCATCCCCTTCTTAACTACTTAAATCCTAGAAGCCATGTTGTAATCAAACAGATTTCATGCTACGACTAGGAACCAGCCTCAGATGTAGAAACATGCTCTAGGGGATAAGTTTTTACCGCGGTTGCTAATCTGAAAAGTTTCTCAAGGCTATATGATTCCTGAGTACTACGATAACATATATCCAGATGGACATTATAGATCCATAATCTGCGAACGTTTCAGGGTTCTTGGTGTAGCTGAATCAATAGGAAAGTTGAATAGCCAATTAGAACGGTAAACATACACTAACTTTTAGATTGGGTGTAAGGAAGATTTGTAAAGAAATCAAAGTCGAAAGCAACATACGTTGCATAACCTGTATTGGAAGAGAGAGACGTGAAAGGATGATTACGGATTAGTTTAGCAACAGCTTGTAGGAGTGTGATATACTATTAAGAGTGAAGAGACATAAGAAGAATGCCTTGCTTGGCATCATCAGATCGGATCCGGTGACCAGCTCATATAATCAGTAAGACAGGCGGTCAAGGAGGCTGATGTGGTATTGAAGGATTGCTCGGAAAGTGAGGCTGTACAGCAGATTGGTATATGCAAGTACATATATGCGTCAAGGAGGGTGCCATGTGTTGTCAGCCATTCCGAGAGGCGGCCTGACAGGACCAGGTTGAAGTGCGACAGCCAGCATGCAGCAACACAAATGGTCAAGTAGGCGCAAGAATTTTCTCCTTCCCGAAGCCATTCGTTGTCTTCAATGGCTTCAAACACTTCAGTCGCTTTAATGGGATCGATGGCATCAATGGGATCGATAGCATCAATGGGATCGATAGCATCGATCAGTTCAAGCGCATCAGTCACTTCAATTACTTCAATTGCAACAAATTCTTTGTAAGAAAGTGATAAAGGGTATAGTTGGAGTTTAGGAATTCCATGTTTCAGTTGGTGATGAATTAGATGAGATAGGGGTTGGTGTTGGAACTTGCACGGACATTTGTCCTTTTGCATTTTCCATTCTAGGCCCGCCGTACACAAGCTTTTTCCGTTGTGGCTCGTATGGCAGATTAGTCGGACATCCCCCAGGAAAAGTGGCAGGGAGCGTCGGGTTCAGCCCCCGTTTTCCCCTTGGGGGTGCCGTCAATCATCACTTATCTAACCACGTTAACTGCCCGCGGGGGAAGAGAAGTCGTAATGCTGCTGTCTTTCAGCATCCACACCCGCACCGTCATTCTTACTACAACATCATTCATTGCACCTGCTGTTATCGTATTCTCGCTCACTCGATGCTTCTCCTTCGTCCCTTTTAACAAGTACTGGAGACGATGGGCAATCCTCAATCTGCGTCGCCGACCCATTTGACCGCGCCTTCATCAACCTCGATGAACCTGGAAAACACACCTCCCCAAGACCGCACCATCACACCTAATCAGCACTACCCCACGCATTGCCTTTGGAATTTCCAATTTTTGTAACATTTTCTTTGAATACCCATTGCATTGGCATTCCATCTTCCATCAACGCCGAATACTTGTCCCCCTTCCCTCCCCCTTCTCCCGCCCTCCTCTCTCCCTTCTCGCCCTCCTCCTCTCGCCCTCCTCCTCTCTCGCCCTCCTCCTCTCTCGCCCTCCTCCTCTCTCGCCCTCCTCCTCTCTCGCCCTCCTCCTCTCTCGCCCCTTCTCCCCTCCTTCGCCCTTCTCCATCCCCGCCATGTCGTGGTTTATGAGGGGGGTCCAGTCCGCCGTCTTCCACTACCTCTCCTGCGCGCCATGTACTAGCTACATGCACCGGTCGGAGCGGAAGAAACAGGCAAAGAAAGACAGAAAAATAAAAAAGCTCCTCGAGAAGGAACAGCCGGACTTATACCGCCATCCCGACCCCTCCGGAACAAACCCCTACTGGAGCGAAGAGATCCTAATGGGCCCCGGACCCCCCCCACGCACCAGAAAATCCAAAAGAACAAACACCGGGAGCCGAGCGAGTAAAGTCGGGAATAAAAGAGCCATCACAACAGCTGGAACACAGAGTACAGTCGTCAGTAATGGAGGAAGCTTCGTCAGTCAGCTCGGCAACGACCCATTGCGCATGTCCGACGACACGCTCGACGACGACGACAACGACGACGACGACGACGCCAACTGGAACCGCAGACGATACCAGCGCGAAGACGAAGACCTCTGGGGTTTCGAAGAACTGGACCAACCCACCGTAAAAGGCTCCTCCGTTGGCGTCGCCGGCTTAACCAGACCCAGCACCGCCAAATCCTCCGGAGAGAGCTACTACACCGCCCGCGTCCCCCCCGTAAACGACCTTCACCCGCCCGTCGTCAGTATTCCATCCTCGCACCCGGCGGACAACAGATGGATGCTACAACCTCCCCCCAAAGCCAGCATCATGGCCGGCAAGGAACGCGCCTCGTATCGAAGTCGCAGCGGCAGCGGCGCAAGCAGTCGGCTCAGCAGCCGCTTGGAAGTGAATCTGCAGCGACAAGTCAGTTCGCGACAACTTCAGGCGAAAATCTCAAGAGGAGAGACTCCGGAACTGCCGCCAGTGTCGAGGGGAAACTCCTACAGCAACTTCCACGGCACGGTGAACGGCCACCCGCTCGACGGACGCCGAACCCCTCAAACCAGACCTCCATCAGCGGCGAGTTCGCGCAGGAAGAAGAGAAGAGATACCGCCGTAACGGCTTCTACTATGGACTTTGCGAATTTCTCGGGCGGCTCCAGCGATACAGTTGTCCTCCCCACGCCCACTCTCGGGCCCGCACCCTCCGCACCCTCCGCATCCCCCAAAACAAACATCGTCCGTGTGCGCAGCAGTCGGCAGCGCCTCTCCACCGTCGTATCAAGCAGCTCGTTGAACTGCTCTCCTCCATCCGCTCCAGTCTTAGGAATTACGGTGGAAGAGAACAACAAACCCATAAAACCCCTGCCCTCACCCAAACGTGCATCCGGACAACCCTCATCTGGATCCAGTACGACGTCGTATTTCATGAAACGCCGCGACCCCTTCAAATCCTCCGATATCTCCTCCTTAAACATCCTGCAAGATCTGGTCTCCCCAAAGGAATTGCTTGGGAACAAGTTCGTGTCGAGCCCGCTCACGGAGGCGAGGATTAAGTTGCCGCCCGTGGATCAGGAGGAGGAATCCACACTCAGTTCGGACGAATGGGTCGGCAGTGGATCGGGCGCCAGTAGAGTCTGGGACACTGGAGACCTAGTGAGGCCGTCCGAGCATTCGAGAGAGCTTTTAGCGATGCCGGAGAGGGATCCGAAGTTTAGGTGGAGTGTGGATTTCTAAAATCTCAAGCTTCAACCCCCTTCATATCCTTCCTTCCTCTATAACCCACCCGTCCCATGACACGATTCTCCTGGAAGGACTGGGTCTTCTTGCACCACCCACCTCCTTTGAATCCACATGCACGCACCTTGGGACATCTTCTCCTTGCTTTCATGTTTATATCATCATCATGGCATATCATATGGGCTGGGAGCATCTTTAGCGGGGACAGGCCTTCCTGTATGTTTTAGCCATCCTTTGCATACGGCGTTGTTGTTGTTTTTTTTTCTCTCTTTCTTTAGTTGTTGTTGTTGTTGTTGTTGTTGTTGTTGTTGTTGTTGTTGCGTTGTAGCGTGCATTTTCCGGTTCTCAAAGTAGACTTATTCTTTCTTCCGAGACAAAGGCGGCATTCCGACCTTCCAACAGCCAAGCCGCGCGGGACACAGTCGTTCTAAAAGGATGCCTTCCATCTTCATTCAGGGACCCCTTTCGCTGTTTTCCACTTCATCTACCACTGGCCCCCTCGTTTCTTTCTTTTCTGCTTCTTTTTTGTTTATTTAGCGATCTATGGGACGACCGCATGAGCATGACACAGGACAAAAATTGGAGTTCTAGGTCGATTGGATAAGGGACTGCATTCGGCTATACCGGGGGTATGCAGGGTAAGCATGAGCATGAGCATGAGACGTCAGATGTTTTGGGTTTTCCCGTCCTCCGTCCTGGGTTGGGATGAGGAGCTATCATTTGCCCCGCCAGACAGAAGAGGTACTTACTCCAACAGAAAACATACCAATATGATCAATATCGCGCGGGCTTATTTGGGCAACTTCTTCTGCCTGGCAAGAAATGTTCGAGCATGGATTGTGATGTACGTACTGAACGACAAAACAATACGCCCTACTTATTTCCCTTGGATGGCTGAAGCAGTGCTACCACCACTCTCTGTTCGAACCACTAACTGCAAACTCGATCTCTCCTATCGAGTGCGGTAGCCCCGTCCCCTGAACCCCAACCTTCCCCCCCCTCCCAAAAAGTATAAAAAAAAAAAAGTACAACTCCGTGCTTCTAAGCTCGCATTCGTGACCTAGTTTCCTTCCCTGCTGAAGTACCCCCCAAAACAATCCGTAAATAAAACCCCCCAATATATTCCTTAGCATAACCTTAAGATTCCCTCTCCCTACAAACCTCGCCCTCACTTTTATGCTTGACTATTCTACAGCTTTTAAAAGCGCTGGTTATGTACAGAGAAGCGGAAAGGGGAAAGAGAGAGACACACCAGAGTTTGTATGGCGCCATCTACAGGGGTTGAAAGGGGAAAGGGTCGTACTAAAAATGCCAAAATATCATTTCCGCTATTTTCTCCTCTATTCATACAACTATCCAGGTATCCAGTGCCTCAAATCAACCTTCCCGCCAATGGACAAATGGCTTGTCTGCAAGAGCGCTGAAGTCCAGCTTAGTTCCTAACATTAACATCCCAAATTCTCACAGTCTCTCCTTTACTCCCCCTCCTCTTCACCCCCGCCGCCTTCCCGGGCTCAATCTCACTCAACCTCACCATCCCCAAACTCGCCCGCGCCAGCATCTCCACCAGCTCCTTCATCCTGCCATCCCTTTTAAACACCGTCCTAAGCCACTTTCTGTTCTCCTCCGCAATCGTATTCGCCATCTCCATCGCCTTAACCGCCGTCTCACGCGTCGCAAAGAACGAGCAAGCCTGCGCAACCGAGATGTACGCGAGCACAATTTCGGGGATGTACGCATGGATGAGGGTGCTGAATTCGAGGTGCTCGCGCGCCATGACGGCGGCGTGGGCGGGGTCTTCGGCTTGGACGCTGTCAATTTCGTTGAAGGGGATACCGCCGTCGGAGGAGACTTGGAGGAGGCCAGAAAGGAGGGATTCGGTGAGCATGTCGATGGCTTCGAAGAGTTCTCGCACATTTTTGGTGGAGGGTTTGGCGTTTGTCGCTTTCATTCTGGAGGGCAAGTGTTAGAGGATAATTGAAGTGGAAGTTAGAGAGGATAGGGACTTACTGGATCAATTTGTCCTCTTCCGCGCGCCACTTGCTGAATAGTTCGATGAGAGTGCAGAGTTTCTCGAGATCATGATAACTCTGGCTGATTTGACGGAAGTGCTGGACCTCTTGCATGTGTTGCTCTTCACTAATAGTAATTCTCTTGTCCCTGTTAACCTTTGCCTGTTCTTCAGCTAGAGCTTCTCTGTCTTGTTCTTCGGTTCCTGGGATGGTGAAATCAAAAGAGTAGCCGCAATAATCTTTCGTTTTCTGGAGTGACATCACTTCTACACTCATAGACCTGGTAAGCTTCAACGCAGCACCCAAGCGTCCATGGACTGCGGGCCGAGTTAGTAGAGCACAGAAAAGAGGAGGTGGAAGGCTTACGCAACAGATGTTTGACTGCATCCGTAAGGGCGAGGAAAGTGGGACCTCTAAACCGTTGGAGGTGCCTGTACCATTCCATACAGTCTAGCACCGCGTCCTCTTTGACATTTGTACTAAAGTCGAAGAAGTTCTTTTTGATACGCTTGCCTGGCCAGAGCCAGTCGCTCTCCTTGGTAGGTTCCAGCATAACATATCGGTCAACTGGCCTCATAATCCCATCAAGAAGACCACTAGCTTTGAGAACACATTGATAATTCTCTGAGACAGCATCCACCGGGTCCAGTCCACATTCCTCCATCAGGCGGAGGAAGTCCTTCTGGTCATCAGAGTTCTTAATATCCGGAAGGATACGCCCCAAGCAATGATGCTGGCGGGCCTCGGTGCTGAACTGAGCTGCATATAGCGGAATCATGTCTATCCTCCGACTAAGTCGCAGCATCTCGATATATGCAGCAATGACATTATCCATCGCAAGGGATCCAGAGCTGTCTTTGATTGCGTCGAGACGCAGACCTTGGCGGAGAATGATGATGATGTGGACAGCAATGCGGAGGGCATGTGGGTCCGACGCGAGAGCGCGGCAACATTTGTCTACCGGAGGATCGAGTTTGATCGAATCTTTCCTGATGCCATTCGGGTCCACGATCAGATTGACATGCCGGCTATCTTTGCGCGTCATCTCGAAGATAGCCGCTCCTACATTGACTAGCAATTCTTCAATATTTCTACCAATCAAACTTCCTTGGATGAGCTTCAGGGGGGAATGAGCCTGAGCCGCGGTGGGCTTGTGTTCTTTGAGACTATCAATAGTCCGTGGGGCGGACTCCTCCCATGGCCCGACGGAAGCAACGATATCCTGAAAGACGAATTTACGAGCCAAAGTGGCAGGAACCTGGTCTGGATAGTTCTCCGCCAGATACGAATCGAATCGCGAAAGGAGCAATGCATTGTAGCGCGCATACAGATGATCATCCCAAGTGCGACAGACCGACTCCACCGATCTGACGTCTCCGCTCATAAGACCGTACAGCGCCCTCTCGTAGTGGTAACGCGCCGCTTTGGCATTGAAATAAGAAACGCGACGGAAGAGATAGCCAACGCTGGGCCCGCTCAGGTTAGGGACACCTGCAGGCTGGGTGTCATATCCCGCACAAAGGCTAATAGCACGCCAAGATTCGTTTTTTCCTTTACACCACTCGGAGATCTCTTCCCATGATTTGCCGCGACGGACCATTTCATAGCATACCATCCAAAGAGCCCGTTCATAGTACTCGTCAGCCTTCTCCAAGGTCCGGCCTTGCCTTGGAGCGGCATCAGGATCCAGCTGGCACACCAGGGTTTCGGTCCTATCACTGCTTGCGATGGGGCGTGAATCCATTCCGAGAGGGCCAGCTGACCCCCTAAGACGTTTTTCTTGCTTGATCTTAGACCGAGTATCCAACCAGCCGGCTGCCCAGGTATTGGTGTCTTTTCCAGATTCTTTTTCCAATTCCTCGGTAATAGACGGTATGTCGCTCTCGCTCTTCTCGGCCGTCTGTTCCAGCCACCTCAAAATGAGCGTCTTCTCTTTGGCATGGTCGTCTTTGAGAATGAAACGATTCCAAATGTCGGTATTTTGGGTATGTCGATATTCCTCGCCGGTCTTTTTCAAGCTCTCTTTGTTTTGATCCTCGACATCTGTTCCAGGTTCCGGATGGTAATGCTCTATTATGATGCGCAAAAGATCCCAGGTCGCCGATTCAGCCTGCCATGCCCTCAGTTCTCGGACTGCGCTTGATTTGGGCTCAGATGCAGTCATTGACTGCACAGGTCCGGCTCCGCTCTCGATGCTAGGACGAGGGACGTCGGCCATGTTCTGAATCCGCCGTCGCGTGCTCTTTGCAAGCTCTCCCCTATGTTCGGCATCGCTTTGTCTCTGCAGTTCCTCTACTGTGGAATCAGCCACATCCTTGAACTCAGCAACCATGCGCAACGTCGTCTGGTATCTTGTTTTTGCATTGTCATTGCTTAGGTTAAGACCATGCCATTCGTCCAGTCGCTCTGCAAACCTCTCTACTTCTTTTCCCACACGATCTGCCATAGTCCGAAGCGGCCGAAGGGGATCTTCTTGGGGATTGGAGGACAAATTAACGGGCGATTCAATGTCTGGATGTTACAAGGTTAGAGAAATATAGCTTAATATTCTTGGGGCCTACGCACCTCGCGCAAAAGCCAAAGTATTATTGGCACCGCTTACAGACTAGAGAGGGTATAAGGTCAGTTTCAAGTGCAAGATGGAAGCTGCATTAAACCCGCCAAAGGTTCCATACCTGCACCGATCCTGAGCGCCTGCTTTGTAACGCCATCATGGTGAAAGAGAAGTTTGACGGGAAGAAAGTGCTAGGGGAGATAACGCGCTGTTTCGGTGGTTTAAGTCGCGTCCCAATTGCGGTTGTAGGGGCGAGGTGTGTAGTGAGTGAGGTTCGTTCACAAAGCAAGCTGTCGTCGGAAAAACATCGCGCCCCAAGTTACATGGCTCGTGCCTTAGCGGGTGTCTTGGCGACATCACAAAAAGGCTGCTGTGATTTTCTCGCGGTTCTTCTCTTTTCTCTCATCAATGTCTTTATAGGCTTTCATTAGAGTCTCGGTACGAACTATGCCATCAATGTTTGTACAGGTCCATGAGGCCTCTTGCGTGCTCACGATCGTCTTAGAACGAAATACTTCCTATTACCTGGCTCGACTTCTACGGAAGGCTGAGAGTGCGGATTCCAAAGGGGGTATTACATCTCACACCATGCAGTTCATCCAAGTCAAAACCTTGCGTTTGTTATAATCCTTGACTTCTCTGCTTCATTTTGAGCCTACTCTTCAAGTCAGCGACGGCCAAAAGGACGGTGATTGGGGTTCTCACCGTAGAAGAGATGCCTTTGGACAGCTCACGGTGCTAGCCGCATCACCTTCCTCCTTGTAAAATGCGTTACAACACTCATAGAGGGCATCGACCTGATTCATGCGTCAGAATTGATCCTTATGTGCGAACGCTTTGGCATGCTCTACTTCTTTTCTACACTTCTCCTCGTTGTAATTATTTTTTACCAAACAGTCTTGAATCAATCAGCCATCTCAACTTTTGTAACGATGGATATATTTATCACCTTGAATTTTACAAGCTCTTGGGTGACATGGCGGATTTGTCTTGAGGTCCTCCTGAAGCCCCTGGAGTTGAATGTGAGGCTCTTCCTTCGTCGTCGACGGAAACATTTCGTAATGGTGCGTGGAGGTATGACTTACCATTGTATATCACGTGAACAGGCGATGAAGTAGCAGGTGCAAAGGAAACTGAATGCGGCGGCGCAATGGGCGGACGGCTGTGGTCTAAGGGGGGCAATAGGTGAATAGATAGATAGGATAAGATGAAGATAACGGCTATATGCCTCCAGTGACGTAGATATAAAATAGCAGCTTCGGCTCGGTACTTTCTCTCGTGTTGCTCACAGGTCGCTGTTCTTCTTTGAGCACGGTCGGAAGAACCAACCAGAACCCCACCATCAGACTCCCTCTCTAATCCAACGACGACACTACTCCGACCTCACTTCTCTCTTATTTTGCCACCTCCCCTTACCACTCCCCCAAGCGCACCTTCACCGACTTTAGCAACCTCTCGTAAACACTCTTTCTCACGTATACAACTGGCACTAGCCTTCGGCGATAGCGAAACACTACCTCCGCATATAAATACTCCCCTCCTCTTTCCTTACTGGTTAGTTCCTCTTACACTACTACCATCACGCACGGCACCGACTAAGCTTCGCACAGAAAGCAGTTTCCTCTCTGAAATAGACCTTCGTCTACCTCCTACAACTCCACGACCACCGTAAACATGTCGGAGAGCGGCTCGCCCAACAACATGCAGAAGCCAGAGGACGCACAGTCTGAGCACCTCAACATCAAAGTCACGGATAACAACAACGAGGTCTTTTTCAAGATCAAGCGCACCACTCAGTTGAAGAAGCTCATGGATGCCTTCTGTGACCGTCAGGGAAAATCCCCTGCCAGTGTGCGGTTCCTGTTCGACGGACAGCGCGTGAACCCCACCGATAATCCCGAGACTGTAAGTCCCGCATTTTCGTACTGATCCCTTCGTTTGTGCCCCGACGCGGCTAGCAGAAGATTGTTCTCCTTCGTTGTACCATTTATTTCGTACTAATACCCCTCTTAGCTGGATATGCAGGACGGCGACACCCTCGAGGTCCATCAAGAGCAAATCGGCGGCTGCTGATCGCCCGCACCCTCAAGGCTCGAGCGCGCACGACGACGAGCGCTCATGCTGCTCTGTCTATTTCACGACTGGTAGGTATTTGGCAACGACGATGCCAAGAATTTTCCTCGATCTCCCGGCACGACTGACGCATGTCACGAATGGTCTGGTCCAGCGGACGGAGGGCAATAAAGGAAGATGGATCAAATGTCGAGTTTGCGGGTATGGGTGCGGCGTCTCTTGGTGTCATTGCAAGTTGCTCCTTTGGTGGCAGCCATCTCATGTATCTGAAAAACACCAGTTTACCAGCAGTTGGTGATTGATTTGGTACTACATACGATGATCGACATTTCCTTCCTCTTTTTTGTGCAATCCACAGGAGCTTTGTGGTCATGTCCATGGCGTTGCTACCTGCTTTAGGGCTCCAGCCGTTAGTTGCTTCTCATCAAAATGACCATGGTTCTTCATGCAGTTGTAGCCACAATGCCTTCCTATAAAGGAATTCGTAATTGCTGCCTTCACTAAAACCTTCTAAAACTTCTGGAGCTGCGAACCAAAACATAGTCAGCTACTGTAATATATGACTAGGCCAGTCCTCTTCTTCTATTGCCCTAATCGAAAGGCACGTTCATAAATAGGAGCTACTACTTCACTTAGACATATGATTCATTTTTTTTACTGTATGTACAACCTGCCCTATAACCAAATGACCGCAAATACATAACAGGCCCGGATTTTCTGTTGTAATCAAGGGAAGAAACAGCGCCGCCACGAAGACGCAGAGTCGTCCCGAACTATACCAGTCTGCAAAATCTACATTAAACCAAAAAGCCTCTACCAAACATAACAGTCCAGTCATAACCATTCTCGGATCCCCTATTGCCCAAAAAAAAACGAGCACCAGCAATCTCATCCCTAAACGCCACACCCAACCCTGTTCATTCATCTATTAGGCATTCAATCCTCCCAAACAGCCCTCATCCTCCTCTCCTTCTCCTCCGCTTCACTCCTCTCCCTCTCCCTCTCTCCCTCCCTCCTCTTCCTCTCCTTCTCCCTAACAATCCTGTCATACTCCCTCTCCTCCTCCGTCCTGCGCGGCGCCTTCACCCCCAGGCCTGCCGCTATAAGTCTCCCCGCGACAGCTGTAGTTTTCTCCGGCCTTTTCTGCAACACCCCACTACCAGAACCTCCTGCAGTGCTTCGACTCCCTTCTCGGGAGCGCTGGGAGAAGGGTACGGGAATACTGTCAGGGAAATCAAATGGGATTGGCGAGGCGGGTGTGGGGGGAGGTGGGTTTGGGGCTGAGGAGGAGGAGGAAGTTGTTGTGCGGGAGAGTTGGGGAGATGAAATTGTGGTGGGGGGATCTTCGGTTTCGGTGAGTGAGCCGGAAGAGGAGGAGTCTTCGTCTTCCCAGGAGTCCGCGACTGGGGCGGATTTGGCTTTGATTTTAGAGGAGGTGGTGGGTTTAGGTTTGGAGGCGGAGGTGGAAGAGGAAGATTTGGTGTTGAGTGAGGTGAGATTAAGATGGGAAAGGGTTTTTACGACTTCTGGGAGGCTGTTTTAGATTTGGGCATGGAGGATAGGGTTAGAGGGCAAGGACTTCATACCGTCCTCTGAAGGGGTTCCGTGAGATGGCATTTTGGGAAGCTCCGAGAAATATGGAGGGGTAGCTTCAGATATCTCTCGAGAGAAAGAATAATAGATGAAGTTGAAGATTGGAAATACGGGTGATGTTACATGGAAGGACAGAGTGAAGGTTGATAGGATGAGAAAAGGTGAAGATATTTGTTAATGAGAGATATATTTTGATCCGAAACTAAATCATCCCTTGACTTTAAAGGCTCAAAGTGTCGTGTGGGGAAGAGGTCCGAGCTTCTCCACACTTCGAATGCATGTCGTACATGGCTCCTTTCGTCCAAACCTATTCAACGTCATCAACTTCAGTTTGGCTGGAAGTACATCTAGAAGCCACGGTATGGAGGGCTTTACAGCATATGACAATGCTCGAGCTACCAAGATGTCTCATGAAAGAACCATATCCGAGGTCGGATCTCCCTACCCCTCCCCCTCGAGAATCTTAGCGTTATTCCCCTTCGGCATTATTTCCGCCGATTTGAGGCCTCAAAACAACTTCATTCCCTCATTTCAAATTCTACAGGTTCCAATAAGACTCAATTTCTCATTTTCATAGACTTCTATACCCATTTTGGCCTTGTCAGATGCTAGAAGAAGAGATCTCAGCGTTCATTTGTTTCTTCATATAGACCATTTCAAACATTCATCGTCATGCTTCCCAATCGTTCTCTGAGCAGAAAGCTCAAGATCCAATCCCTATGCTCAAATCATAAACAACAATCCTCCCTATGTGCCTCCTTCTCTGCCTCCTTCTCCTCTTCCTCAAGATGTCGAGGCTACGATGACACTATCCCTAATCTCAAGATCGGCAAGCATACGCGTGTCATTTTCCAGGGCTTCACCGGAAAACAGGCAACTGCTAATGCAAAAGAGTCACTGGAATGGGGTACTAATATCGTAGGCGGAGTAAAGCCAGGTGCCACGGGCGAGCACCTGGGCCTTCCTGTCCTGCCCAGCGTACGATCAGCTATGGAACAGTTGAAACCAGATGCTACGGGCATTTATGTTGCAGCGCATCAAGCTACTGCTGCGATCGAAGAAGCTATTGAAGCTGAGGTTCCCCTGATTGTTGCTGTTGCGGAGCATCTTCCGCTGCATGACATGATGAGAGTATGTTTCCTTACATAAGCTGGATGAATTAGTATTAACGAAGTCAAGATCCACTCCATACTAAGCACACAGTCCAAATCCCGTCTAGTCGGCGCCAATGCTCCAGGAATCATCTCCGCCATAGGAAAATGCAGGATCGGATTTCAACCGCTACCCACCTTCTCCCCAGGCCATATCGGCATCGTCGCTAAATCGGGCACTTTGAGCTACGAGACCGTCGGATCTTTGACAAGAGCCGGACTCGGTCAAAGTCTGTGTATTGGTATGGGCGGGGATGTAATTGCTGGGACTAACTTTGTGGATGCGCTGAAGGTGTTTGAGACGGATGAAGATACGGAGGCAATCATTATTGTTGGAGAGTTGGGTGGGACGGCAGAAGAGGAGGCGGCGGAGTGGATTACGGAGTACAAGAGACGGACTAAGAATCCAAAGTAAAACCCCCATCTTTTACCCATATGAGGATACTGACGAAGTGTAGGCCTATCGCAGCTGTCATTGGCGGCTTCCAAGCAGCACCAGGCAGAGTGATGGGACATGCGGGAGCATGGACGGGATTGGGGGAAGGCACGTCTGAGAGCAAATATAGGGCTCTTGAGAATGCTGGCGTCACTATGGTTGATCATCCAGCGAAGTTTGGCAGCGTTATGAAAGATATCCTGGCGAAAAGCGGAAGTAATTTCAAGAAAATGGTAAGAAAGCTCACCCCTCTTAAAAGGATTGAAAAGCTCACAACAGTATAGGAGCAATCACTTGCTCAACAGCGACGCTCATTTCACAGCTCCAGCTCTCCTCTCCGCCCACAGGCTTCTCGGTCTACTCCCCTGAACACTCGCCAGCAACGGTCCCTTCACCTCTCTGTCGAACAAAATGCTACCATCTTGAAGAACTATAATATAAATACTTCACCTGAACCCGACCAGCTCCCTAAATCAACCCATTTCGTCGGCATCACAGTCGCCCGCTCCGCCCGCTCTCCCTGCATCATCGCTGCCCCAACCGCAAACCCCCATCAGCTCCCTCACCGGGTACGCCGTTACCCATTCGACTACCGGTCCGGACCCAGTCAATCAGCCATCAAATCTGCTCTCCAACATCTTCAACTTGATTCCGCGCCTGTAAGCTCCAAAGCCGCTATTGTGAAACTTATCAACAGTCTCTGGACCATGTATAAAGAAAAAGAAGCGATAACCGCAACAGTAAGCCTCGCCCTGTCCTCCGAAAATGATGACCTGATCATTTACGACTCCGATCTCCTCTTCGACGACGCCGCCTTCAAATCCTGCAAACGCCAACAAGACATCCATTCCCTCCGCAACCTTACCCTTCTCGCGCCCACAGACCTCGAAGCCGAAGCCGCAGGGATAATGTACATACCCCTCGAGACCCCGGCCTCCCTCAAGAAAGATGGTAAAGAGCCCAGAAACCTCATCGGCACCCTTGTCAACGGCGCTGGCCTAGCAATGAACACCAACGACGTCCTCACTCTCCGTCTCTTGAAAAACCCTCAGTCCGCCTATCCGCCCACGACTTCCGCGAACTTTCTCGACACCGGCGGGAAAGCCACTGCATCCACCATCTCTACCTCTTTCAAACTCCTTCTGTCGGATCCGAGGGTTAGTGTTGTCTTTGTGAATATCTTCGGCGGCTTGACGCTGTGTGATATGATTGCCGAAGGCATTATCCTAGCGTTTAAGGAGGTGGGCGTTGATAAACCGGTTGTGGTTAGGCTGAGGGGCACGAATGAGGAGGCGGGGAGGAGGGTGTTGGAGCAGGCGAAGTTGCCGATTCGCGCGTTTGATGAGTTTGAGGAGGCAGTTCGGGAGGTGGGGAGGTTGGCTAGTGGGGTGGAAGCAAAGACTGGGGTTACAGAGGAAGGGGATTTAGATGAGGTATTGGTTTAAGTGAGGAGGGATGAGGTTTGGCTATTTCCGAGGACACTCTAGAGTACGTGTACTCTGGGATAGGGATATCCACTGAACCTCGATACAAAAATGACTATACTGCACCATTCTATGGGGCAGACCCATTACTTCAATCTACAGCTCTCAGTCTTCTCTCTCCGCTGATGTTGGGTATTGCGTTCGCGTTTACAGAGCCATTAGATATTAGGATCCCAAGCAGAAACACATTCGATATTATCCAAGGTAGGCTTTATTGGAGGGTAGGCGTCCAGGAATATACCCCATGACAAAGGGCGCCAGTTGAAATAGCAAGTAGAAATTTTAACAATTTAACTCTCTATGTTATTATAAGCAGGGAGAGCTCAGTGAGCTATTCCATTATATAATATGCTATGCAAAAGAATATCAAGATATCCCTCTCAAAGTATGCGTGGCCGCCATCAGAGGTGCTATTGTCTACGGTTTCAGCAGCAACTTGCCAGTAGTTTTCCTACCCTCAATATCCTATAATCATGTCAGCGCTTATCCCTTTCTCTCTCGCCTCATCTTCTCTCCTCTATTTTTCCTTTTCTCTCAAACTTACCTTGGTAGCCCGCACGACATCTTTCAAAGGATATACCTCATGGATATTCACATTCATCTTATCCTTGGTGATGAAATCCCACAGTTCGTTCGAGTAGTGCTTGAATTCGTCGCGTGTGGCGACATAGTTGAAGAGCGTGGGGCGCAGGAGCTTGATGTTTTTCGCTGAGAGGCGGCTATGGTGCGTTAGTAGGATAGTGAAGGGTAGGGGAGTGGTATAGTACAGATATGTGACCTAAGGGACTACTTGCGTCCAAAAATAGATAGATAGAAAGGAAACGCGAATATATAAAAGGAGACAGCGTAGGAGGAGAGAAAACGGAAAATATAAAGAATAAGGGGCTCCAGAAAGACAAGGAAACAGGGCCAGTAAAGGGGTATAACAACAAAAGAAGGGAAACTCACGAAATGGCCAATGGCTCAACAGCCCCACTCGCATTCCCAAAACTACACATCGTCCCCTTCCGCCTTACACACTTGAGGCACGCATCAAACGTCGCCTTTCCCACGCTATCAAACACCGCCACCACACCCTCACCCCCTGTCTCCTTCAACACCCTTTCCACAAACTTCTCGCGATCCTCTTCGTGGTACTCGAGTACCACCTCTGCACCAAACGTCTTCGCCAATTCTCGCTTCTCCGGCGTACTCGCCGTAGCAATCGTCCGCGCACCAACAGACTTCAACAATTGCATTAACCACAACCCGACACCTCCCGCCGCAGCAGTCACCAGCACCCAATCTCCCCTTTGCACTGGATGCGCCTCTCTGATCAGCGTCAGTGCCGTAAGACCCTGAAGGCACGCCGCGGCCGCCGTCTCTGTGGAAATGGAGTCCGGGATCGGAATGCAATAGTTCACGGGCACGGCTGTATACTCTGCATACGCGGACGTGGCCATGTAGACCACGCGGGTGTTTTCAGAAAGGTCGGGTGGACACCGGGGACCGAGAGAGGCGATGGTGCCGGAACCTTCGCGACCGAGGATGTAGGGAAGCGTGGGTGGAGGGTAGAGGCCGGTTCGGAAATAGCTGCATGGCTTTGCGTTAATTGTGTGATTCTGAGAGTCTTTCTGGGGAGTAGAATTGAATGGATTGTTGAAGGGCAGAGGGGGCGTTAGTGTAGGCGTACGTGTCGATGTAGTTTATTCCAACAAACTCATTTTTAACCAACACCTCTCCTTCCTTAGGTTCCGGAACCGGAATATCTTCTCTATACTGTAGAACATCTGTGCCTCCTGTCTTCTCAATCCATACGCCCTTCATGAGCTTGGGAATGGAGGCCATTTTCCTTATAAAGCTCAGTCTGGAGCCTGGAAGCAAGTGCTGGTTTACAGTAGTCAACCTTGAGGAAGCTAAGGTGAAACGAGGTGTGGAACGGGAAATTGAGCGAGCAATTGGGGGGAAGAGAGACATGAAAGGGAGGAATCAATTGAGGAGATGAAGACAGGTGGTGGAACTTAATTACTGATCACTGATTATGAATTCGACCCCACGACGGAAATAAGGAGCTTTGCCCCGCAGCGGGGAAGTTTGTGCCTCACGTCATTTGTGTACGGATTGTGCTAGGCTACGGAGTAAGGATGTACTTCCGACCTGGCTTTTTATAAGATTACTCTTAATTTAAAGTGGGAAAGACCAGTAAGTTAGGCAGAAAGCTAGGCAGAAAGCTATTTAAAGAGTTTATCGATGGAGCTTACGTAATCAATGAATATAGCTCTTTTATATTGCGGTTTATAATACTACAATCCTTTAATAATACAGAGAGCCTGCAGAAAATTAAGTATATGAAAACTGGTCCTCCTGAATTCCGATAGCCCCTACGGAATAACATTAAGATCATTGAATAGGCCTGGTTGCGCCTTTCACAATTCCCCGTTCAGGCGTTCCCTTGATTTCGAAAAGATTTCCTCACTTACCGCTTCCATTCACTCCCCTTAATCCTCTCATCCCCATCACTGCCCTTCTATCCCTCCATCCGCTCCTGTCTCGCCTCCAACATATTCATCTCCCTCTCTGTCTCCGCCTCCGCCTCCGCCTCTGCCTCCGCCCCTCTCTTCAATAACTTTACTATCTTCGGCTTCCTCACCATCCACAACTCATTGGGCAAATACTCATAAAAGCTTGGATGCACCTCGCCCACTGAATCCAACACCGTAATGCCATGGCTAAAATGCATAACCGAAGCCCGCATCTTCATGCCCTCGAAGCACATATCCAGCGTCTCGTCCTCGACCCAGAATTCGTATTCCTGGTTCATCGGTTCCAGGAACTTGTACCCCTTGGGCAGATCCCACTGCTCGAATCCTGAAATTTTGAAAGGCGTACAGAACATCTTTCCAAGAGTCTGGAATGGGAGTTTGTGAGCCCAGGCTTTGTTCTGCTGTGCGTAGATTTCGAGGACATCGGAGGTCGCGCGTTGAATGCGGCTGAGAGTCAGGCCAACAGTTTCCTTGTGGAGGAGTTTGATACTCTTGATTCCCTCGCCATGGACCGCTTCGTACAACTCATCAGTGCCGTAAACGACCACACCCGTTTTGAACACGACCTGGGCTTCTTCGTCCTTCATGCCAATATCAGTAAATTCCTCTTCCCACTCAACGGTGGCCGCTTGGGCCCACTCTGCGTCTCCAACGTAAAGACCGGCGTGGTATCCACCAAAGAGGGTAGAAGCGGCAGTGTTGAACTTTCCAGGAAGATGCTGGCCGGCTTGGAAGCAACGATGGAGCTCCTTCTCGGCGAGATCGCAGACTTTGCGTGCGGCGAGGATGTCGGCTTCGTATTCTGGGCAGACGTTATGAAGAAGGATGTAGTTGTAGAATGAACGCAGTACTTGACAAGCTGTTTTGATCTGGTTCTCATTATGGCCGAATTTATCGGGGTAGAATGAAGACCTGGGGAAAGTGTTAATATCAATTTCCTGCAGTCAAGGATGGTGATATCACTTACAGGAACCCCTTTGCCAAACCTTCAAAATCAACAACCCACTGACTCGGATCCTCTCGGTCCCGCGGCACATTGTGCGTGGCCAGAGTGCGCACGCGTTCCTCAACATCCATCTCTGCGATCTCCTGCTGGCTTGGACGGTTTGCAAACATCCGGGGACTGCAGTCGACACCACCGAATCGCATCCACTTGTTGAAAACCTTGCTATACATTTCGTGCATCTTACGCTTCTGCTTAAAACGCTGGATTGCATTTTCAATGCGCTCAATGAAAGGCTTCTCTGTGTTATACAGGAGGTTGTCCTCCTCGGCCTGGGCGGGTGTGATGGGACCTTCGGCATAGGTGGGTTCGAAGCCGGAGGGTTTCATCTAGTTATTTTCATCAGCACTTTCCCTGTATGAGCGGACACTGGGAACATGAGATCAAGCGTACCATATTCTTCGTCTTCCCCGGCGGAATCTCCTTCCTAACCTGCCTCAACAACGAAAACGTAGTCTTCGGAACCACCTTCTCCAACAACTTCGAGCGCGGATCATACGCAATTTCTTCATCACTATCTCCGTCGAGCATGGTCTTCTCGGCCAGCGGAACCTTGCGCTTTACCATCTTACCGTCCTCGACGACATCGAGGAAGGCGGACTTCTTGAGGGCTTCGACAACGATCCGTTTAGGCTTATACTCCCGCATACGCTTGAAACCACAGATACGGTTAATGCTGACTGGGAGGTTAAGGTGACCGCCACAGCATTGCAGCATGTGGAGGTCGGTGGGGAGGTTCTCGTCAGAGAAGTAGAATTCGACCTAGGAAGAAAAAGATTAGAATATGTTCAGTCATATGTAAGATTATTTGGAGAGAATATACCTGACGGCGAATAGCTGGTGCGTCTGGATGTTCGGTAGGTTCGCCATTCTCGACACTGTTGACTTGGGCAAGTTGGGCTTTGTTGGAGGGACTTTTGGCTCCATCGTCGGGGTGCATGGTTGTGGTGACGTTGATGGTTAGCTTGTCTAGTGCCTCTGTAAGGCTGTTTTGAGAGATTATGGACACAGGAAGTCCTTGAGGAGGAGGAGAAGTCATGATGGCGAATTGGGCTGTCTGTCAGTGCAAGGGCGGCATTAGTGTAAGGAGGACGAAAGAAGAAGGATCATATTTTCGAAGACTGGCGGACAGAAACGAGGATAAAATCTTTAAGCGAAGAGGAGGTGAACAGAAGTAGAGCCTGTCAAGGCAAACACCGTCAAGCAGTAGGGGCGAGTGACTGCTGGTAATTGTTCTTGAGTTGAGTTTCGATTAAGTGAGTTAATGAGTTCTGTAAGCGGTGAAGGCTGAACAGCTGAATCAATCAATGAGCACTATAGATATTCATAGTGGGAATAAGTGACTGCTTTGGTGGTATTATTCAGCACTCATAGACGTTCTACTCATCTAATAACGAGTCATGTAGAATTCAGGAACACATATGCCTGACTCGAACACGGACGCTAATTTGAGTCCGCAGTGGGGTAAACTCAGCCTTATGGTCTTGGAGGACAGTTTCACCGGAAAACATAGCCTCATTCTACACACCTCACCTCTCCACTCTTTATAAGAATAACATACCTTCCGCTATTCAATTCCACATACAATTTTCTATACAATGTCCAAAAGCCCTCTCGATCCCTCCACCCTGACTGCCTTCGGCAACGCCGCCGCCGGCCAGTAAGTGACCAACCCCCCTCCTCCCTCCTCCCTCTCAACTCCCTTCTAACCCTTCCCTCAGTGACGGCGTTCTCTCTGACTCCAGCGGCGCTCTCGTAATAAAACCCTGCACCGCCGCCGAAATCGCCTTCTACGAATCCGTCGCCGCTTCCCACCCCGACCTAGTCCCCTACCTCCCAACCTTCATGGGCACACTGCAGCTCTCCCCCGAGCAACAGTCCACAAGCATCGATACCGACACTGACACCGGTGCCAGCACACCCACCCCTTTTACCCAACCCGGCGAAACTATAACTACAGACTCAGGCTTCATCCAAACGGCCCACGGCCTTGAGCGCCTCCACGGTCGCAAACTCTCCACAGAGCTCCACATAGTTCTAGAAAACCTAACGCATGGCTTCATCAAGCCTAACGTCTTGGACCTCAAACTCGGCGCCCAGCTCTGGGACAATGACGCCAAACCAGAGAAACGCGCGCGGCTGGATAAAGTCTCGGCTGAAACCACCAGCGGGAGTCTGGGGTTTAGGATTGCGGGGATGCGGACGTTTAAGGGGGTTAAGGCGCCGGAGGTTGGCGAGGCCATAAAAAATTTTGTGGAGAAGGTTGACGGGGAGGGGGGTGGGTATTGGGTGTATAATAAAATGTATGGACGGAGTTTTAACGCCGAGAATGTCGTGGAAGGGTTTGAGGACTTCATCTTCCCCGGCACGAAGAGCCAAGAAGATGTCGAAAGAGCGAGAGAAGTGTTGAGTTATTTTCTGGACGAAGTCAAGGGCGCATTGAAGGTGTGGGAGGGGAAAGAGAGTAGGATGTATAGTGCAAGTATTTTGCTGGTTTATGAGGGCGACATGGTTGCTTATCGGGAGACGAAAAGGCTGTTGGCAGAGTTGGCAGAAAGGCAAGTGGATGAGGAGGAGGAAGGTGATGAGGAGGATGAGCCGCCTGTAAGAAAACTGGCTGAGGTCAAGATGATTGATTTCGCGCATGCAACGTGGGTGCCTGGACAAGGGCCGGATGAGAACGCCCTGCGGGGAATACGGAGCACTGTCAATATCTTAGAGGATATGCTGGAGGACGTCGAGAAGGAGAGCACGAGCGCATAACATGTGGCCAACCTGTTTGGTCATGTGATTGTATTGCCTGGAGTACATAGCCAGATACCCTGTGAGTTGAATACCACGATAAAAGCATCGATGAATGCTTCCTGAAGCCATAATCAATATATGATAGTAATTCTACTCAAAGCGTTCTCGACGTTCCAGCTCTCCTAACTAACCAACCCAGGAACATCCTCCGGCCAGCACCCCAAAATCATCGCATTATTCGGCGTCCTCCCACTCTGTGGACTCAAAAGCCTCAACTTCTTCTTCGCGTCGTCCACATCCGCAACATACAAGTACCCGATGACACTAGCGTCGCGGATCGTCTCGTGACTGTCACTGGCTCTAGCGGATGTTATGGCCAGCAATGAGTTCTGCATCTGCGGCGACGGAGTCACTTTCTCGAAGATAGAGGGCGAGGTACCGTAGGCATTGTCGTCGTCATCCTCGTCGTCGCCGGAGCGGAAGGCTGGGTTTATTTCTTTTTAGATGTTAGCATTATACCCTCTTCAAGGCTTTTGCGACTTGGGGTGCATACCTCCAGCGACTTTGTAGATGCTCATCTCGCTGTAGTCTTCCCAATGCGTTGACGGACTGAGTGTGTTTTCTCCGTGCCCGAAGAAGTAGGATCTTATTTGGGCTTGCCGGAACTGCTTCATATAGTCCTCGTCTCGGTCGACACAACCGTTGGACTTGTCCAGGCGGATGAGGGTGACGTGGTCGTCGGGGGTGGTGCGGTGTGAGTATTTGCGTGAGAGGTCGCTGTAGAGGCGTTCGGAGCCAAGGACGAAGATGATGTTTACTGTGAGATGTTAGTTCAGTACAAAGAATGGAGGAACGAAGACGGAGAACGGGAGAGGGATGGTGTGAAATGTTGGGATATGGATATTGCAACACACCAGAAAACTCAGATACTACATGCTCAATATTCTCATAAACCCCTCCCTTCCCACGACTCATCGCTCCACTAGTATCAATCACAAACCCCGCCACCCTTGCTGCCCTATCCACCTCCAACCTACTTGTTACCGCTAGTGCCATCCGCGTCACAAGCGGCTTAAAATACTTCCCTCCATTTTCCTCTGGGCTCGGCATCCCATAATGATACACCAATGGCATTTTAACGGGAATCGGACTAGGGCCCGAGATGGGACTGCTCCCCCACCCCTCCTCCACATCCACAATTGAGGAAAACGCCGCAGCGGTTAGGGACCCCGGAACACTGAGCATGCCTTGCCTGGGGTCGAGATTCACGACTAAGGGCTGGCGTCCCATTTTGACAGCATACGATGTCAGAATGTGAACCACGCTCGTTTTCCCAGCATTTCCAGGTCCAACAACGAGGACGCGAGGGCCGGTGTCATTGTGTTGAGCCGCCTGCTCGCGCACTTTTTCCAGCGCGAAATGGGCATTGGCATAGGTGTCCATCTTCGTCTCTTCCGCGACATACTCGCTCTCAACCTCGCCCTCGAGCTCCAGTTTGCAGCCGTGCCATGTGTAGATCGCGCCTTTCGTGCCTTCACTGAAGAGGTAGGGGTCCTTAGAATTGGGTGCGAGTTCAGTGCCGAAGTACTCTGCGGTGCCGCTGATGAGCTTGACAGAGAGGCGGCAGGAGAAGGAGACTTCGAAGCGGTATTCGGTGCCGGGTGGGAGTTCTTGTGTGCGGGTGATGTGCGATTGAGAAACGAAGGTTGGAGCTTCGTGGGAAGATGGTGCCGTGAGCGAGAGGCCGGGAAGGCCGGGGAGGCCGGGGAGTGTGGTCATGTTTGTGATTTGGGGTTTGGGTTGAGGTTGAGGTCGGAGGTACATGAATTAACCAATAAAAGGCTAGTGCGGATTGATGATGGTGGTGGTGAGCAAGGAATAAAGTTGACGACGGTCTTCAAGAAAGATTATTTATTCTCATTTCCCGTCTCGGCACCCTCATTTATTACTCTAGAGGCAGGAAATCTTCTAGCATCTTACTGTACACTAGTATTATAGGGTAGGTAGATACTCTAAGATCGGTCACATATGTAAAAATGCGGTTGTCACCGTTATTGGGCCAGGGGATATTCACCGCTTTAAACTAATTAGCACCCTATTGTCGAAAATAATAAGCACGGCTCTATAAATTCCAGCCCCTTTGCAATTATGTAAAGAATATATATCTAGAATATATATTGAAAGTCATTAACTCCTTCCTACACCCACCATCCTCCATCCCAAAAGCGGTCAATAATATTAAATACTAACGATACCCACGTCTACTCCATCCATTATTCAAACACCTTCACATTCCCCAACCTCACGATCTCACACCCTAATCCAATCATACATCAACATCATCAGCACTTTAACCTATAAGAGAGAGAAGCTTTTCATATTCGCCTATCAGCTCACTCCAGCGAAGCTTAGCATCCTATCCTACATACAAGCCCTGAGGCCGCCGACGATCCACTAGAGTCTTAAAACCAAGCCCAATCCCACGACCACCAAATCCAGTCCCGAAACCTCACGCTTCCGGCCGCCCCCCGATTTGGCATTAGTAGGAGAAGGAGTGACATGCTCAGTATGAGTGTGAGTATGATGATGCTAAAAATCCACGAAACAGAGATAAAATTAGTCATAGAACAGTAAATTAGACCGGCAGTACAAAGCCGCGAAAATATAAACAAAGAAGAGAACAGGCGCGCTCAACAAGCCGCTGCAAGGGAAATCTTACAGAATGCTCCGAATAGCTGAAGGACATATCCGGCGGACAGTCATGGTATTTGCAGTAAATAGGCCCTACAGTCGTAAAAGAATATCCATCAGTAAGATGCAAAATCCCAGCACGAATGAACCAAGATTCATCTTTCCGATCACAGCATCAGGACCAGGGCTAGAGCGACTGCAACGGTGAAACCAGTGCTGGCGGTAACCTTACCAACATTAGATTTGGCCTTGGGCGTTGTGGAAGGCGAAGCTGCTGGGCTGCTGGGTTGGGCGTCTCCGGAAGTGTTCTCGCCTCCAGGGGTGTTGGTGTCATCGTTGGACAGAGGCTTGATGGCGAGGCCCTTAATCTCGGCACCATTGCTTCCATACACGGCCATGGGGACGGCCGTCTCCTTAACCTGGATAAGTTCCCCGTTGAGGGGATCCTGTATTCCGTTCTTGATGAGGTCGTCGGCTCCTTCTGGAGGGCTAGGGATTGTGAAGTTCTTGCTATAACCAGAGTTGGAGATCAGGTCGCTGGAGCATTCTGGAGGAGTGATTCTCGTAGCCGTGGCGTCTGCTGACTCGATCAACTTGAGATCCACTTTGTTATAGTGCTCTTGCAGGTTGTCGAAATCCTTGCGCAGGGTAACCGTGGAGTTGTCATTGATGACAACAAGCCCGTAGTCAGATTTCTCCTGGCTGTATTCGTAGACGAGACCGCCGCTCATGACAGTCATTTGGTTGCCATAAAGCGCCGCGACCTCGTTAAAGCTGCGGGGGACGCCGACAGGCTTATTGCAACCATATTCGCTGAAGAAGACAGGAATGCTGGTCTTGTCGAACATTCCAACAAGAGTGTTGTAGCCTGGCGTATATATTAGCAAATAACAATATGGAAGTCAAAGTAGCTACAAACCTGCAGTTTCATATGTAGCGTCGGCGCCGCACCAGGAATAGGAATTCAAGCCGAAGAAGTCTGAGCGGGTGAGGTCATCCTTGCCATCAATTTCACACTGGAAGTAAGCCCAGGTGTCCTCGAGGATCTCGCGGACATCTGCGGCAGAGTAACCAACGGGAATAGTGCGCTTGGAGTGCTTGGCAATGTAGTTCTTGAGGTCACGCTGGACGGCCTATCGCACTGTTAGCACCTTTCCAGAGTATGTTATGTGGGAAGTGTCCTATGCGTATTAGAAGCTAAACTCACCCGGAGGTACGGCGGATTCGCCTTCGACGTGCCCACATCATTCATAACCTCATTTCCAGCAAAGAAAGCCAGCGTATTCGGGTAATTCTTGAAATTCTCCACAACGCCAAAGATGCGTTCCAGATAACCCTTGTGATATGAACTAGCGGGATTGGATCGATCCAAGCTCTCACCTGCGAGAGGAGAATTGACATCAATGATCATATAGACACCGACAGAATTGAAGATGCTTGCACACTCGTCGTGGTTGACTTTCGGGTCGACATTGTAGACTCGGATCGTGTTGACGCCGAGGCGCTGGAGGAGGGCAGCATCGCGAAGGCAGACGGTACCGTTGCTAAGCGCGTCTGACTTTTTTTCGGGATTGTACGCGCTCTGACCTCCGGGTTGGCTAGACAGGACTGTTAGTTTCTGAGTTGCAATACGTTGTTGCCGCTGCAGAAGCACTCACTAGTCAGCTCCAACAATCATCAACCGCTTGTTCGTGACTGTGTCCACGAACTCACGTCCGCGGACTTCGACAGGATGAACAGCATGCGCGAAGCTAGCAAAGACAGTAACCGACAGCGCGAGGGACAAAAGCTAGAGTAGAGTTAGAGCAGAGCTCGCCATATGGGGTTTTAGAGATTGGACGTACAGATCGCATGGTGAACAACAGAGAGGGATTCTTTGCGAAAACTTGTATTCAGGATGTGGGGGTATTAACAGAGCAGAAAACACCTAACGCCGTGATCGCAGGATAGCTTGCCGGTTAGATTTGAAGTGAAAGAAAGGCGAGCACTATTGGCAAACGACGAGCACCAGAAAGCAGTGGACCAACTTTGCAAGCGAGGGAACGCGGAGTAAAAGTGCAAATATGTTTGATGTTGGGTGAAGTGTAAATAAGAAATGACGACACGGCCTAACCGGCAGCTACGAACCACACCCTCAATTCCCCCAATCCGCTTCGGGGATTGGTGAGCTGCTCTCCGCCAATCACACCCCACCACCAACCCAAGAACAACCAAAATGCCCTGTCTCCCGTTCTTGAACGTCTGGCACTGTATCACCATTGTGTTTCACATCACGACACGGCGTACCAGGGCTGCACAAACAAATCTTAATATGCCTACCTGAAACCGTTTGAGAATCTAGCTCTTGTTGTACAATTAATGCACGCTTAACCAGAGGTAGGTATCACTTGCAACTCCTAACTTCCCCTTTCGCGCTCAGTCATCTACTCCTTTTCTTTCTCTTCCTTCTTTTCCTCTGTAGCCTCAGTAGGTGTCTTCGGCTTCTCTTCTACATTTGATTTCCTCGGAATCGGAGGTTTGTTAGCCTCCTTGGGAAATAGCTCAGCAAACAGATTGGGTAGGAACCGATTGATCCGCTTCCAAGTCTCATTCCAGAGCTCTTCGTGCTCCGGTTTCTGGTCAGGAGGCGCGAGGAAGCCGCCGCTGGACATAACTAGGAGCATGTTTTTAAGGTTCTCGGAAACTGCTTCCTCCTATCATGTCTATTAGTCATATGTTGCCGAGGCTTCCCATCGATGCGTAAGCACTTACGAGGTTATCACCCTGCCCACTATTCATCAAGCGATCCATAATCGTGATGGTCTTGAGCCAAAGATCGAGCATACCATCCCACTCAGACAGCATGACCAGGTAGTGAAGATACACTTTACAAAGAAGAGTGGAAGCGCGAACTCGGGTTTCGCTCATACCCATCGGATCCGATTGATAGATTTCCGGTTTGAGGAGCTGGGTGATGAGAGGGAAGAGCACTTCGCCGAAAATAGCCGTCCACTCCTTATGATCTGGAGAGGCCAAATCGTTCGACAGAAGTGTCCGCTGTAGTGAACCGAATGCCTGTTGACGAATCTCGCGGCAGGGGTTGAAGCACTGTGTAGTCAAGGTGCGAAGGATAGGAGACCAGTAAGCCGTCCATGCTAGAGATCGTGAGCTTTCCGATCATATTTTGCATTCGATTGGCTTACCTTCGTTTCGGTCAAGATGGGATTGCTCGATAAAGTTCGGTACTCGGCTTGACATCTGGTAGACAATTGTGACAGCCTTACTTCCGCGGATAACCACCTCGTTGCTTCTATATATCAAGTCAGTAATAGTGGCTAGAACCATTTCGGGCACGACATACTCAGGTTTCTTCGGCTTCTCTCCCTTCCCTCGTCGGACAGCCTGGTCGTACCGCTGCTCCAAAGCAGCCCCAATTTGAGCTGCAGTAGCAAATTCGTTGAATAGGTTCATAGCTGCCTCGTAATTGTCCGCAGAGATACCCGCCCGCTCTGAGGTGGCAAGGTCCTCAACGATCTGGAATACATCGCCTGCAGCCTCTGGCACAGTCTGTAGAGTGTTGAGAATAGTCCAGAAGTCTGGAGAGCTTGATAACTCGCTGCGGAGTCCACTTGATCCTTTGCAACACTCAGATATTCCTTTCAGTAATGGCCCGGCACATTGCTTGAGAAGATCCGGGTTGAAACTGGAGAAGCTATGAAGGATGACTGGAGCGCGGATGAAATCGAAGTCCTAGACGTGTTAGCACATTATCATATAGCCGAGTCAGTTCAACTAACATTGCTTGCCTTCAGTAGAATCAGAAGGTAGTAGACAGACCGGGCAACCACTACAGGATGAAGCTTCGAAGCATCCCGTATAATACTCTGCAGAGCTTCCGTGACATCCTTGGCAAGTTCACGCACAGTTTCCTCATCTCTTAATGCAAGCACCGTAGCCAGCTCCAATACGAATACGAGGCTGGGATCGTACGCAGGTCGACCAAGTTTTGATTTGTTTCCGTTGGACCTGGGACTTGGCGGCGGTGGTACTTCTGGTTTGACGACGATGACTCGAGGCTCCCCATCTTCTGGAATTTGCTGTAGTAGAGACTTAAGGAGGAATTTCAACGAATCCACTGGGAGCTGGCCGATGTTTGCAATAATATCCTCGAAACGACATGATTCCACCGTATCAACAGTGAGGAGGGTCCAGTCAACCTCCTGATCGGAAGGCTCTGGCGGCTCATCATTAGCAAAACTCGACACGTAGGAAGTGAGAGCCGAGAAAATGCCAGTATCCGCAGGTTGCTTGGCTCGATCGATAACTTGAGCCGGACTCTGAAGCGGTATTGGCGGGAGCGCCAGTGTCTTCTGGAACGATAGGAAATATGGCGGAATCAATGAGTTCACGAAAAGATTGACCATGATGTGAATAAGCTAAGTCTGTTAGTGAAATTTTTCGTAAAATTCGCCAGCAACACTTACATGGTCCCATCCATCTCGTATCGCTGCTTCATTATTTCGTACGACAAGGAAAAGCAGAAAGGTGGCGAGCTGGGCCCTCGGGTCCCGTCCAAAACGCACTGCCATTTCGCTGACCATGATGCTCTTCTTGTCAACTTGTACCTCAGTATTCAGGGCTGTACTGGGTGGTATCTCAGGGGCTAAAGTACTGATTCGGGCCAAACAAGAGATGATATGATCCAACGCATCGGTTAGTTTGTATTTCGCTGCGATTTGGGCGCATTGATCGAAGCCAGTAACAACACGGGAATAGACTGCGTCTTCGGTAGCAGACATGAAGACATAAGACAATGTCGCCACTATAGGTTTCCACATCGCGGCAAACATATCTGCGTCATAGATGTTGGTGTCACAAATGACTAAATCTGACGCTGATTGCACCTTGAGCAACAGCTCTTTCCACGCATGTTCATAAGCATGTCTGTTGTCGTGCTCTTCAGGAAGGATGATCTCACGAGTCTTGATAGAGTCAAAGATAGACTGCAGGTAATTGGGATCAAAGTCTTTTCCACCATTTACGCCTCGAAGGTTCCTGGAAAAATCCTGGAAGGTCATGCGGTTGGATGCTGCCACATTGGGATTGTGTTGGTCTGTATTCAGCATAATGATAGCATACGTAAGAACGAAAACCGCATCCTTATCAGCAATGCCTTCAGGGTTCGTCTTCGTACAATACTGCTCCGAGAATTCGGTAACGATCCGCTCTATAAGGGCTGATTCTCCGGGTAGTCGGAAAGTGTTCAGTAGCTGTCGAAGGGCCTCGTCAACGCGTTGACCAGTAAAGTCGAACTCTTTAATGAACGCGCTCAGTATAGCTTCACTCGACCTCTTCGACAGGAAATCCCCTAGGATTCTCTTATCCACTCTAGTAGTGCCTTTGACAAACTCAGCGATACAATGGGGGTCGTCGGGGTTCTTGATGATGCCCTGTGAAGCAAGGAATGCGATACCAGCTTTTGGATTCTCGTTGAACTTAGTTGCACCTCGAATGATGATAGCTTTCCTAATTCGCTGCTCCCGTAGATGCTCCGGGCTGGGATAGCCGTCAGAAACTGGCTCATCATTCAGACGGTCAGCGATTGAGTGAACGAATCCAAGGAGTGCATCAAGGCATAACACAGGGACATTCACCGTGCTCCAGGTAGCGGAATCTGGAAAGGCGTTCCTGGTCAACAGTCCGACAATATCCATACACAGGTCTCCACGGTCAACCTCGCAGTCGTAATTCACGAAAAGCTCAGCCATGAACGATGGAATTCGGACCAAAGCACCCAGGCTCTCTACCATTGCTTCCCGAGCGTCCGGTTTTCTGGCGCCTCCTTCGAGGCCAAGTTTTTTTCGGTCTTTAACAGGCACTGGCGTCGATCTGCCGCTGCTATTAGTTTGTTGTGATGGCGCACGTTTGAAAAAACTTGGTGCCTTAGGCACTCCTTCATACAGAGACGGGTCGATGCCAGGCTCCATCGGAATTTCGACTTCTGGGAAAAGACACCCCACCAGGTAGGATAAGAAAAGCTCCTGTTGCAGCTTCAGCACACTTCGGCATGTCGCCAGAAGTGTTCCAGCCACTCGCAGGGACTCATTGAGGATCGCCATATTCTCCGATCGTACTAATTGGAACAGATGCCGGCATAAAGTATCCTTGGCCAGGTTTGCTAATGTAGGGTGATTTGCAATTGAAGGGCCAGCGACTTCGAGCGCTACATCCACAATCCGAAGAGCCATTACTCGCATAGTGTCGGTATGTTGGCGATCGTTGGGATCCAAAAGGTCCACAAGCACCCGGAAGAGTTCGCGGATTGAAGGCAAAGAATACGGTCGGATTTCTGCTGGCTCCTCAATTTCAGTTGCTTGAGGAGGTTCAGCGGTACCGCTACTGCCATCAGCTGCAGCAGTCTCTTCCCCATCCTGTGACTTTTCTGAACTATCCGGGGCCTGGCCGTCCTGGATCCCAGCAGGCCCAGCGGCATTCTCTCCCGTAACCGACGGTTCCATTCTAACCCCTTCAGCCTTCTCGTCATCTACCTCCTCTTCTAACGCGGCAAGCTCTTCCGGTGCATCCAGTTCCAGATGTTTCAACCTCTTGAATATGACCTGACACATAGAAACCATAGATATCTCGGCTGACCGGCGCATGAGTTCCGATAGCCTAGCCTGGCAACACATGCTCAATCCAGTCTCCATCATGGCGCAGACGCTCTCATCTCCAAGAACCTCCCCTCCAGGACCAGAAATCATGGTTTCCATGAGCTTGAGAATTCGGGCGAGCACAACTTCATCAGCAGCAGTATCGCTAGCTTCAAATCGACAGTTTGTGATGGCCGTAGCAAGCTGCTGCATAGCTTCAGGAAGTCGGGGAGAATCTTCCCCTATTATATTATATGAAAAGAACTTGGTGATTGCGATCAGGGCTAGCGAGGTTATAGGGGCCGAAGTGGTCGAAGCTCGGATAACTTGAAGGAACGGGTGGAGTATGGAGGGTGTATCGAAGGTTCGAATATCTGCCACAGTGTTAGTACAGAAGCTCCAGTTACTCCAATGTGCATGCCAACGCACCTTTGCAGCCTTTCAAGTCGCTCCGCAAGCGCGCAAAAGCAGACATCAAGGGGTTGTCCTGCATACTCTTCCCCTTCTTCCCCCGCAGTCCCCATCTGCTAGGCGCAGTCGCAGATTCATCCTGTGGTTCACGAGCACTAAGATCCCCCCGCATTGAACTTCCGCGGTTGGCTGGGGTTATTGGTTTAGTTGAAGAGCCTCCCAATATGGCTGAGACTGATGAGTGCGCCCATCGGGCATGCTTACGCATTGCAGATGTGACCGTTATACATTCTGTAACGACGAGCGCGACTGGGTCGACCGCAACGGATATGTCTCGTCGTCGGAGGGTTAAGGTAGAGGTGGCTTCTGGAGTCCCGTTTGAAGGTTCTGCCATGGCGAAATAATTGGTAAAGAGTTCGTGATATTTTCCAGGAGGTTGTTCTCTGGGAGGTGGTGCTTTGCTCTCCCGAAACATTGACGTCTATATGCGGAAGATCAGCACGGTTGCCGGAGAAGAAACATGTCTAAGTGAATGGTAAATACAAGGGAGTATATAGCAGTACGAGAAAGCAGTATGTATGCCCTGAAGATACTAGGCAGCTATAAAAGCGACGTTCACTTTGTGTACAATGTACCTAGGTAGTAATGAATGGTAAGTGCTCCGCTCCGCCAAGCATCAGACGCCGAACGGCAAGGTGTTGAGGAGAGGCCACCCTGGCCCCTGAATTAGGGGACGTTTATAAACAAGCTACATTCACCAAACCTTTAGCGAATTTCAAGAGATGATAGAAGGTGAAGACCGTTTCTTTTATTATAGTACAAACCATCGGATAGCTTAACGCCCGCAATAATGCAACAGCTCTATGATATACAACCCACGGCCCTAGAAGCCAGCTAGCTATTCCCACCAAAAACGCCTTGAAATGAAACAGTCAAAAGGCTCCAAAAGCATGCAGCTAAAGTGCAAACTGAGTGGCCGAGGCCAGCTCAGCGGATATCCCCCAAGATCTCTCTCGCTGCAAAGACAATCCAACAGTAACAGCAAAAGTTTGATTGGATTCGAAAGTTAACCCAGGCGCATGCAGGAAAGGACATTTATGCCGCAAGGCGCTCTTGTAGAGTGATCGTAATAAATGACATTGTTGTAATGTTAAGCTTTCTCTTCCACCTTCTTCTCATTGGTGTTCTCTTTTCTGAAGTAAATATTAGGACAATTACAAAATCCCAGGAGAGGGCAATATCACTCACTTCTCCACCTTAGCCTCAGGTTCCTCACCCCGCGCTTCAACAATCTTATCTGGTTGGACCACTTGTTTCTTGGGCTCATCAGCCACCTTCTTCGCATCCTGAGCCAGATTTTGGAGTTTCGACTTGTCTTCCTCCCACTGCCTTGAGGGAGTATCAAACGTGTCCTTGATCTTGTCCATACGCTCTTTCTTAGCCTTTTCTTCCTCCTCTTTTTTCTTCTTTTCCTGCTCCATTTCCTCCATGTGCCGGATATCATCGACACTTGGCTCATAAAGATGCCAAATAGTGTAGTGAGGAAGACCAACAACAGAGAATCCCATACGCTTGGCCATCTAAACCGCAGTTAGTAAGGATAGGTAGATTAGTTTAATGAGATCCTACCTTTCCGAAGCCCTCAGTTTCAGCATGCTTCTCAAAGCTGAAAGCGGGGAAGTGGACACCGGAGCGGAATACTTTCGCTTTTGCAAGGATACTCACACCCCCGACACCATCAATCTCCATTTCCATATCTGGATCTCCGTAGGGGTCACGCAGATAAGCAAGATGAGGCCGCCAGGTAGCGTACTCTGCATATCCTTCAACGATGACGGCATCCTCGTCCAGGGTATCGGCGAGCGCAAGCGCGGTTTCCGACTCTTGCCAGGAATTCAAATCATAAGGCTGCTCTCCGCCCAACCAGTCAGGCAACGGGCGCCACACATCTGGAGCTGCTGTTAGTGAATTATCGTGTACTGTCTTACCGCAATGACTTACTAGGAACGATGACATCTTTATTGTGCCGCATCAAGTCCTCTAGAATGGTGAAGGGAGCCGTTTCAACATCAACATCTCTCCAGTACACCCAGCTGTGTGTTGGGCGCAAAGCGGCGCTGAGTAGCCAGTTCCGGGCCTGGGCCATGGACTTTCTTCTTCCCGCCTGTGCTGCGAAACCGTGTCTACTTTCCACATCCTGATTGACTTTCTGACCGAAATCCTTCTCCAATATTGACATTTCTCCAAATTGCATCTTTGGGTCTGGATTTTGTCGAAGGTCCTCCAACAGCTCCTTCAGCAAAGTGATTGTATTATCCTTGGAGTCTCCGACCAGAAAAGCCAGGTCAATGAGATTGTGAGGATACGTCAGGTTCTTCAGATGGCCGAAGAACATGGGTAGATGCGGTGCGGCGTCTCGCAATGGGGCACAAAGGAGTATCCGTTCCTCCCTTTCCCATCCCCTCGCCGTCCCTTGTACATTGCTTAAATCATAGTATCGTACAGTTTCGATTTGGGAGTCCTCCGGCGACGAGAAAAGGCCGAAGGAAGTCCCACCGGGCCGTAGGTTGGGAAAGAAGAAGAAGACTATAATGCAAAAGAGTGTCCCAACTATGCCTAACCGTGTCATAAGTTGTCTCCGCCTTTTCAATGGATGTGAGCGCGGTTGGAATCTACAGTAGCAATGATAGTTAGCATTATGTAGTCAGAAGCCTTGATGGCGACGAATCGTAGCGGCAAAGGGGGATGATACTCATGCATGAGGGACGTACTTGTGAGGTTGAATAGAAAAGGTGCCACTACCCCCCAAAGGATACGCGGCGTTCCCGTTCTGATATGCATGTCGATACATTTTCCCTTTCGACGACGGAGCATGAAAGGGAAGCATGCAGACAGGTTGTTGCGAAGAGGAAGACCGCTCCGGAGGTAATCCCTTAAACCCCCCTTCGCCTATGTATGACGGAATCCGAGCGCGCAATGAACTTAAGGGCAAATCGCTAGGTATACGTCTCGAGATGGCTGTGGAATTCGAACTGAGGGCGACAAAGAGCCACTTTGGATGGTGAAATGGTGAGTGATACCCAGAGATTGGGAGAGTCGGAACTTACAGGTGTTGGATAGCGCTGTCGCACCGTAAGCTTGGCATTCGCAATTATATTTCGCTAGCCGTTGAGCGCGACAATATCTCCCAGAACTAACGACGCCAAATCATGACCAAGCACGCTAAAATGATTGCCAGCACTGACAGAATTAAGGGATGAGGTCAGAAGGAGAGACGGTCGCGGCGTGGAGAAAGGGCTGCGACTCCAGATGTGGTTTTCGTAAAAATTAATGTGGGCTGTACAGGATCTCAGGAGTTCGTCCAACGTTCTATTCAAAGCAGAAACTACGAAGTAAATCACGACAGAAGGCAGAGTGCAACGATGAGCTGTAAATGGTGGAAGGTGTCTATTAACCTCTACAGGTCAACGGCTCGCAAGATATCACTATATTTGGATACAATAGAAATTAAAGAAAAAATTATTAGAACAAGTTCATATTAATCATATCTATTCAGCACCCAAACTTCTATTGGTTTGATCTTATTTATAAACCATATCGTTAAGCAAAACTTCAGTCTCGCGACCTGCCCTGGAAAATAAATCAGTACTTGTCACTCAAGTGAATCAAAGACAATTAATGCTGTGACGGTGCTCAGAAAGCCGTTTTAGTCATGCTCGCTCCCGGCCACAGGCCGATGCAGGACCAAGACGGCCTACACCTTCCTGCAGCTCGAAGACTACGATTAAATATCTCTGATCATGAGTCAGTCAAGACTGACCCACGTCTTCGACACAACTCCACAACTCGTCCTTCCAGTCCGAGAACTAGTAGAGTGAGGGAGGGTAGTCCGGCAGCCAAGTCGTTGAATGGATAGACTAGGTTTTCATCCTCACAGTGGTAGGAACGAAAGGGTGAGGCATACCATTAGAAGTCCGGAGTGAGTTCGAATATACGGAAAAGCTCGATGTTGGATCTGCTTGATGGAAGTCAGCACGTAATTCGGCAAACCGATCAAAAAAAAAAAGTAAAGAATGTGTATATCAGTCGTTTTGGTAAGCTGGTTTGATTATCCTCAAGGAGTTCAGAAGCAGAACTGAAAAATACCGATCATCATGAAAATTTTAGGTGCGTCGCTGAGAAATTCAGAGTTGCTTACCGTAGTTAGTTTAGATAGGCGGTTGGGGTTCCGTATTAATGGCATAAGACGAATGCACCCTCAGCCGCCTATCTAGATCTCCTCCTCAGATTCACTTGGAATCCAGAGAATCATATTTGACTCTGGAGGGCTAGGTAGCGGAATGATCCAATAACTGAACCGGCGAAGCCTAAGCCGGTTCACATCTGCAAGCGAGTCAGCTTCAACTCGCTCCATTGCGGACAGGCAAAATAGCAAATTAGGATATAGATCAGACGGTGGTGCATGTTTGTTCAAGGTTCAGGAATCACCGGAACAGAATTCAGAGGATATCAATCATGAAAGCGAGGAGCAAGAAGGGATAAAAAAAATCGCACATACCTTTCGTTGTGTCCCGCTTCGGAGGGGAAGCGGGAGGTGTTTGTGGGAAGAAGTTCCAAGGTCCGCGAAGAAAATAAAGTCGCGAAAAGCTTGGCAACGCGGTAGCGCTTAGTCATCCCGTATGTGCGCTAAACATTTTACTAACGTCAAGAGCATCATGTCTCGCAAAGAATAGCTCCAGAGACCCCTCCAATTCACGCCAAAATGATTGATGATAGAAGGAGAATAAATCCACCATCTGGTGGCACATCCGCTCCGGTTTTTGCACGCACAGTCAAGGAACCTGAGTATCTGCCGTCGCTGCGCCCGACGCGGGAGAGAGGTCCCAATGATCTCCGCAAGATCTGTAAGTGTCTCCCCAAATTTCTCGTCCAACTTTCAAACTGACGGTCAGTACAGTCCTTCAAACCGGTATCGTCCCCTCCGCCTCCGGCTCCGCCTACCTTGAAATCCCCATCACACAATCTAAAACCACATCCCTCATCCCTCCACGCTCCTCCCTCAAAATCGCCTGTGCCGTCCATGGCCCCAAGCCCCTTCCTCGCTCCGCACCTTTCTCTCCGCACCTCCTCCTAACTACCACTGTAAAATTTGCGCCCTTTGCGACAAGAAACCGTAGAGGCTATATCCGGGACTCGGCGGAGCGGGATCTGGGCGTGCATCTGGAGACTGCGTTGAGAGGTGTGTTGATTGGAGAGCGCTGGCCAAAGAGCGGGGTTGAGGTTATTGTCACAATTATTGAGGGGGATGAGGATGCATGGTGGGGCGACAGCTTCGAAGGCGGAAGAGGTGGTGCCGGAGGTGGGTGGGGTTTGTTGAATGTGTTGGCCGGTTGCATCACTGTTGCCAGTGCCGCGATTGCGGATGCAGAAATCGACTGTGTGGATATGGTTTCGGGGGGTGTGGCAGCTGTTGTGCAGGATCAAGAGAACGGCAAGGAAGCGAGCAGGCTGGTGGTGATGGACCCGTGTCCATCAGAGCATAGGGATATCCTTGCGGCATGCGTGGTCGGCTATCTGCCGAGTAGGGATGAGATCACGGAGCTCTGGTTCAAGGGAGATGCGGGTGCACCACCGGAAGAGTTGATTGAGAAGGCGACCCACGCTGCTGCTGCGTCGATGTCGGTGCTGAGGGAAGTGGTGCTGGAGGCTGTGCAGGCGAAATTCCAGGGCCAGCTACCGGAGTTTAAGGGGAAATCGAAACGAAAGAATGATCAGCCGGATGTCGAGATGACGGGATAATGGTCCATTGATTCTTCATTTGGTAGTTGGCGTTCGTGGCAAAGGGCATGGCATTGGCGTTCGGTCAGGCGGTAGCATCAAAAGCTGGGCGCAAGTCAATATCATAGGGGCAATGGCCCTGTAATACATCAGGTGGAGCTCGTACTCGCGTTACTGTCAACAGATGATGAACTGCTTCGTGAGCACATTTCCTAGAACATACCCAGCCTACTAATCTATGCTCCTGTTGGCTTGGTTTATAGAGAAGCCTACTTATCATCACCTAACCCTTATGTATTCTTATGTCTTTCTCCTGTCTGGCTTGCGCAGTGGTATAAAGCCGTTCAGCGTAACTATGGGACGCCCTCTATTGCATTGCATGCGCTTATATCCACTAAACTAACGTGTAAGCGCTCTTTCAATTACATGGATTTACCGCAGACTAAGCTATAGTCTTTCTTTCAGCTTATTTTCTAGGCCTGTCTGCTTACCGTAATTACAAGTACGTTTATCGTTAAGCTTCTGATTCCTAAAAGGTTTATATAGTGCTACAACAATAGGTGTAGCCCTATATTACATTCCGTGGAGCTTGTATCCATATTATGTCATCATATAGTGAAGTACTTCGCTTCCCGTGTGCCGGAAACGTATATCTCCCCTTTACTGACAAATATACCTCTTCTAAACCTCTTTGAGATATGTCTCCTTTTGCCAATATGTAGTTCATTTATGATAAAATTTTATTTTCCGTAAGGCTTGCATCACGATACCAACCGGTCCGCATGATCAGGAGTAATCCCAGTTTTTTATTATCCTATTACCGGCGCTAAATTCATGTTTTCGCTGTTAATCGTAAAACAATACACCTAATCTAAGGTCTATCAGCTACCAGCTGTATGCAGTATATTGCAATTATTTTCTATGAAATATACTTTAATAAGCCGAAATCTTAGGCGTGTGGCAGTTCATTGAAACTTTTTTATATAATACTAAGCGAGTAACGTAAGCGAATAGTGAATTAAATTACAAATTCATTGTAAATATAGATATCAAACTGTATTCTCTACCTTATATTCGTGCAATTCAGCCTCCCTTTTTCTAAATACCTGGACTCGCACTTCACCACTCTTAGGTTAGTCGTTTGACTGAGATGCATA
>ML994156.1:5109-37740 GCA_010093945.1 Delitschia confertaspora ATCC 74209 | reverse complement strand
CCCCCCCCCACACACACCATGCAGGCTTTCTTTGATCGTTCTGATTCCAGAGAACCACCCACCCACACATTTTCCGATCGTTTTCTTGATTCACTCCATTTTGATCAGTGCTGATTGTTCTTGATTTGCGTACCAGGAATTCTCCCAAGCACACTGGTATGGCCGGTGCTAAATCTTTTGGTACAACACTCTCCCCTCACACACTCCATGCCTTACGGCGATGGTCTTTCTGGTTCTAAGACGAGGGATTCTCTCACACATCAGTGACATCGTATATACTTTTGCAACCAGGAATCCTCCTTCCACATCATTTCGTTAGTGCCAGGAAGTTTCATTCCCCGAAATCTGCCATACTCACCCTCTCCAGCCCTCTATGGCAGGATCGTGACAAAACTCTTGGTCCCCAAACTTCCTTCCCTCCTCCCTCTTCCCACACATCTCGGTGCTCGCTAGATTTTTTTTAACTCCAAGTCCGACTCAAAAAAAACCTCCAACTTCCCAATTTCCCATGTACCATGAGGCGGGCAATTTCTGATCATCCTCTTCCTCATACCATTCTCCCAATCACGCTACCCTATGTGTAATGAAAGAAAGAAGAAGGACTTTAAGAGAAGAGAGAAGGGGGGATGACGGAAGAGGCGGGAGGGAACAGGGTTTGACAAACGGGAGGAGATAAGGGGACGAGGAGATCGAGAGGACAGGTGACATGCAGCGATGTGTTTGCGGAGAATGCTTGGAGAACAGCGTATCAATGGATGGAGCTGATAGAGAGAGACAGGTGATGAGAGGTCGGTCGGAATGAGAATGGCGCATGAGAATAGGAGCGGTGGAGTGCTGCATATGGCATGTGAAGACCTCAGTAGGGAGTGAAGATCCCCTGCATAAACGACTTGCAAGAACGAAGTTGGTGTGCACGTAGATGTCATCACAGCAGGATAGGAACTCACCGAGTCGTAAAAGACAGCATCATTCATCACATACACCGAAACATGGTACTCAATAGATTCTCTCTTATCAAGTCTCTTCTATTTTTGGGTCTGAGCCTTTCCCATTACCAATGATTTATCCTTCTCCGTACCAAGGACCTTTCCAAGGGCTCCCAAGGTTTTTTTTTCTGAACCACCATTCCATTGTGTACAAGAATAATTCCAGCCAGACCAATCTTCACCAACATTACGATCAAGCAGAAATCATTGGCAACCAGTCTGTTATGAGCGATAGTCAAGCGGTGCGTTAGAGGAGAATTAAAGACAAGAAAAGAATTGAAAGAAATGAGTAGGACGCCGAACCCGCTAAAACGTACAACAAAAATACAATAGGCCGCCCATATGCCGCCAGAACGCCATGATCCCGGACTCTAGGAGGAGGATAGCCGGTCAAGAGACTCGAGAGATGTGGGAGATGGTGGTGATGTCGGGGATGCGTGCGGACGGGAAGGATGCCTGACCGAAAGAGGAGTGCGGATAGCCAAACGCGGAGAATCGGTGAGTAGGTCTGAGAGAAATGTGATGGAGAGAAAGAGCCACCCAGTATACCGAACCCCTAATCCATCACCAATTTCGCATCCTCCATCTTAACATTGCCATTCTCCATTTTCACGTCCTCCACTTTGACATCCTTACCCTCCATGTTCATATCCTTGTACTTCATATTTCACATGCCCATCCTCCACCGTCAAGTCCTTCACCTGTGCCATCGCAAAACCACATTAGTCCCTGTCATAAAAACACACCCCAATGGATGCAGAACAAGGTCAGGACCAGTCAAGATCAGCGACTCCTACGCCCCAACAACCTCAACCCAGCCCTCCCTATTCCTCCCTCCCTCCATCCCCGCCACACCATTCATCCCATCCCCATTCACACTACCATTCTGTATCAACTCACCAGCCAAGCCCTCTTTCTTCCCCCGCCTTGCCGCGCGCTCCCTAACTTCCCGCTCTAGCTTCTCGACCCCGCGGATGCTTTCCACAACTTCCGCTTCCTCAAATCGCGCATCCTGAAGGTTGATCTTCTGCCACTGCGAATGCTTCTTGCACCCTTTCCTAGTGCAAATGCCCTCGCCTTCGCGCTCTTTCTCTTTCCAGTTATCTTCGCCATTGAGTACACGATCGCCGTTCACCAAATCCATTTCCTCATCGTCTTCGTCGTCAAATTCAATGCCGTTACCGTTCTCGAGGGAAATGGATTGGAGTTGTTCGCGGGTAGGAGTTAAAGTGTTGAATTTGAACGCGGCTTTTCCAGTTTTACTATTTCGCCAGCGCGTGAATTCGCTGTCTGACCAGGTTAAGCGGGGATCGTATCCGCAAAACTCCTTGGGTTTATAATTCTTGGCTGTTTCTGCCGCCTGGTTCCTTATCAAGCTCACAAACTTCTCTCTGTCCTTCAGCATCTCTAATCGAGCCTGGAGGTCGGTCTTCTCCGTATGTAGCGCTTTGAGATGGTCGGTTTCAGCGGGGGTGAGCGGGAGGTTCTGATCTGCGGGGTTGCCGGTGCCGTTGGGCAGGTTCGAATCGAAGGATGGCTGGGTAGGAGAAGCGGTTTCAGGGGGTGTGAGGACACCGGAGCCCAAGCGACGGAAAGATTCGATGTCTTTAGAGGCGAGGGCTAGGGCTTTTACATCCTTTGCTCGAAGAACACCGCCGAGAGGTGCGGGTTCTTCCTCCTCTTCTGAGATGTGACCCACTTCCATCGGGTCGTTATCCTTGGGCTGTTTCTTCTTCGACCGCTTGCCGGATTTATCTTGTGAATTTCGTTTTGCGCCCGCCGTTCGTTGAAGTTGCTCGCGGAAAAACTTGACACCACACTCATCGGAGCAGTATTTGCTCGGCTGACCCTGAGTATATCTGGCAGGCATTCTGCACCCGTCTCTCCGGCACATTGGCTTCCAGGTGGTGCGGCTCTTGACCTTGTCCATACAATTTGGACAAATGTACTTGTCGATCAAATACTCATCTTGCCGCTGAATATTGACACACGCACCATGGAACCAGTCATCGCAACCGCCGTCACACGCTATCATCCATTGATGGTTGTCGGGCTGACGGCAGATGCAATATAACGTGCCGTCGTCCGAGGAGTCCGCTTCTTCGTCCGAAGGGTGAACTTGCGAGGAGTTGTCCGGCGCGGGTGAGGATGCGAGAGCCGGAGTACCAGCTTGCGAGCCTTTCTTGACGCCTTTTGTACCAGCTGGAGTTTTGGAGGCGCGCGACGATGGGGTTCCCGATCTGCGAGCTGCATCTGGCTCCATGTCGACTTTGCGTTTTTTGTTCACGGGCTTCTTGGCCGTACCCTTCTTGTTCGCAGCTGTATTCTTGGGAGCAGGACGCTTTTTTGTTGGAGCTTTCGGAGGGTCGGCAGCGGGAGACTCAGCCTTCTTGCCGCGCAATCCAAGCTCGTTCTGTTTCACTGCTTCCAGCGCTTTGAGTGTATCCGTATCCATCGCCGCCTCAGTTACTGAGCCTCGTCGGTCTGCGTGTGGTAGTCCGGTTGAGGGAGTTGCTTCCCGCGGTGTCCCGGCCGGTTCGTTTTTTATGATGGCGGTTGGCGAAGGAAGCTGATCACCAGCGTGGAAGGGTAATAACTGCGCAGATATGGGGTGTGGCGTAGGGTTTGATGAAGACTCGGGCTGGCGAATTTGCGAAGTGGTGGGCTCGTCGCGTACAAAGCCGGGTTCGCGGTTTTGGGTTTGGTCACGGCCCTCCGTTGTTTCGCTCGACAGTGACTGCGCCGGAAGAATCTGCGAAGTGTCTTTGCCATACGATGTACCCAGCTGTGACGGCTCGTTGTGGATTTGGCCATTGAGGACGCTGGTGAGGTTCTGTAAGGGCGCTAGAACTGTTGGGGGAGTAGATAATGCCAGTAATGACTGCCTCCGCTGCTCCTCGGGTGACTTGGAGCTGTGATGGTACTGATCTAGAGTAGGAGAGTGCGTTGGAGGTTGGTCGATTGGTGGCGACGGTTCGATGGGCGCGGCATGAGAGCTGAAGGTGCTCTGACGTCGGGGAGGACCTGCGAAGGAAGTAGGAGATGGTAGTTGCGGCAGAGTAGCGTATTGCTGCCCGCTTCCCATCGTCGCCAGAGCCGTGAGGGCCTGTGCTGCTTCATACGTGACTACGGGCATGGTGAGTTCCTGCGAGTTGTTGCGCGACGGCTGCTCAGGTCGCGCGCCATCCTGGCCGGAAGCGGGCTCTGGGTTGAGCAGCGTTGAGATGTCACTCATTCTACGCGTGTTGTCGTTCATCGTGAGCTTAGAAGGAGATGCTGGAGCTCTGTGTGAGGACGGCCGACATGGTACTTGTTCGTGGTGAAGTGGAAGTGGAGTGGGATGATGCAGTGAAGAGAAAAGCTGGTCACGCACTTTGGGGCCGGGGGGAAAGTTGGGTCAGAGACATCGGTGCATGGGGCGGAGAACTACAGGCGGCCACCAATCAGAGCCGAAACACCGAGGAGGGGCCGGAGGGGCTGTGTCTTTATTATTTCATCACGGGAAACACAACACCATGGCGGACCTATATTACGAAGTATTATCCACCACCCTTAGCTTCTTCGTGAACCGCTGGCCTATCCCGGCAGCGCGCCATGGTATCCTTCATTATTTCATTATTATAGTCCTTGTGCCGCCGTGGCGCCGTTGGCAATGCCTGTGCAGAGCGCATGTTGGATATCATTCGCCTCCACACACTCACTCCTCCTCCGACTCTGCTTCATTCTGCTGCCGTCGCGGCCTTCCCGGTGCTCGATTTGCTGGTGCACCGTCGCCATTTACGACCGTCGGTTGTGTTTGTGTGGACAGCACTCTCCTCTCGCTGATTCCTAGGCTCCGCTCGATGCGTTTCTCTAGATCTGGCACTGTGCCCTTTCCGTATACCGCTCTCACGAGCCCCGCCACACCTTCGTCGCCAACTTCTACTTTGCCACGCGGTCCCACCATATAGTCTATAAGTTCCTCTGCAGTGGAAGAGGACTGGTCTTTGACCTTGACGATATATCCTTCTTTGGTCATCCGTGCTAGCAGTTTGTCCGTCTTGTCGACCGGTGTAGATTGATCCGCATTTACGCGCTTGAGAAATCGTTCCAGCTTTGCCTCTGGTAGTGTGCCGCCGGAGAGAGCAATCAGGGAGATAATCATGGTGTAAAGACCGACATAGGCGCTTTCGACTTCTGACGTGGGTATTCGCGGCGGTGCAATGATTTCTGGGATACGGTAACGGTCGGGGAGTATATTCTTGAGGACCCATTGGTTGCTACCTTTGGTTTGGGTTTCTGATATTGCGGCCGCTGTAATACAGAAATTAGATATACATCGAGGAGTGGAGAAGACGTACCTACCGCGTCTCTGCTTCACTGTGACCTTCTCCCTATTCGGTAGCTCCTCCATCTGCATGCCGAAAGTATCTTGTAGCTGGTATTGGGCCGTGTTGAATATATCTTTGAACGATCGTGCATGGGTGCGTAGAACTGCGCGCACAGTAAGTTTATATACCGGAATCCATTGCGGGAATAGTTGTACTCTTATGGTTTATGTCCTGCCTCTTAATCGGTATCCGCGCATACTCGCACGCCAAGGCATACCGCACCAAGCTCTTGGACAGCTGTTCAAAGCTTCCACTTGCAGCAGTATGGCTCTCTTCTCCATAATCAGCATCTTGATCTGCGTTCGAAGGGCGACTACGGTGCTGTGTGGAGCTTATGGTGGTGCCGCCCTCTTCGTCGACTTCGTCTGCGGGCTGGAAATGGAATATTAACATTTAATTCTCGTTAAGATATGGAATAGACGTACAGCGCGACGTTTCCTAGTAAGAGGCATGTTGATGATATTATGGTTGCGAGAGTTAAGGAGGGTCGCTTTGGGAGGGGTATCGCAGGCAGGGCTGAGCTCAGAATATCTCCGAAACGCGTAAGGACGCGATCGGTGACCTGAGTCACGTGATAGCGCACTACATCATCATTGACATGGGGCCACCTGCATAAGCGAACAAGCTCCGACTTCAACATTCACTTCATTCCATCTCAGTTCAATTGAGGGACCACCTCTCTTCTGACAAATCATACCAATCTCTCTGGTATATCCGTATGCGCCCACAATGAACTTCCTCCGCCTCACCGCCCTCCAATCGCTCCCCCGCGCCCTCTCCCGCCGTCCTCTCCGCAACCTCTCCACCCGCACTCCCCTCCGCTCAAAATACAGCGCCGAAGGCGCCACCGATGCCATCAATGGCGCAAAGCCCAAACCCAAGCACATTCTCGATGAAGTCTCCCTTCACCGCGCGGCACAGTTGAAGCGGGCTGCCGCCATCAGACGGAGAAATTGGCTCGCCCTCGGCGCTGCCCTGTCCATGATAGCACCTATGGTCCTCATAAAAATATGGCCGATTCCGGAGCATGTGAGGGAGGAAATTGAAGCGAAGAAAAGGAAGAATGCGGAGGATGATCAGAAAGAGAAGGATGCGAATGAGCAGAGCCTTTTGGAGAAATTGGATATATTAAAGCCTACGAGGACGGATAGTCCGAAGGGTGTATCACAGACGTTCCAGGGAAAACCAGTTGTAGTGGCGCCGGGAGATAGGATTGTCGCGACTCCAAATCCGGAGAAAGCAACTTCCATCCTCGCAGACGACGAAGCAGTCGAACTCGTTCCCACGGGGACATCCTACATACCCTATTTCCCTAAAACCATCACCGTTCCCTCGACCTCCTCCTCAACCTTCTCGTCATCCACAGCTTTGACAGGTGCCCGGTCTGCAAACCCAGAGGACCCGGAATACACCCTCCTCGGCCTCGGAATCCGCAAAGTATCCTTCCTCCGCGTCCAAGTCTACGTCCTAGGCCTCTATGTCCGCACCTCGCACCTCTCTACCCTACAGAACCACCTTATCAACACCGTCAACCCGTCTGCCTCAACCCTAATCTCCAATGAAAAAGACGAGCTCCGGAACGCGCTATTAGACCCCGAGAAAAGTAACCAGATCTGGGAAGGGATTTTGAGTAAGAAGGGGGTGGAAGGTGTGGATATGGCGATTAGAGTTGTGCCGGTGCGAGGCACAGACTTTAAGCACTTGCAGGATGGGTGGATGAGAGGAGTTGCGAGCCGTACTGACGAGGTGCGACGGAGACAAAATGCATTACTGCAGCAACAAGCACAGGAGCAGAAGAAAATTAGTCTGCCGAAACCGGTAGAGGAGGGCGAGTTCGAGGACGAGAGTTTTGGGGCTGCGATGAAGGAGTTTAAGGGGCTGTTTCAGGGGCGTGGGAAGGCGCCAAAGGGGTCAGTGATTACGCTGACCAGAGATCGCGACGGAACATTCGGTGCACTATATCAATCTTTGACCAAATTTAAGGACGGGAAGGAGAAACTGGGCGACATAGTGAAGATGGGTGAGGTCAAGGACGAGAGAGTATCGAGGTTAGTCTGGCTTCTATACCTAGGTGGGAAGAACGTCAGCTCCGAAGATGCACGGAAGAATATTGTTGAAGGTTGTGTGGGGATTGTTGAGAGGCCTGTAGGTACTGTTGAGGCGAGGGTTTTGTAGTATACTTTGCTCGGTTGCATATATGAGGATTGTAAGATATAGTCGTAGGGTAACCGACTTCGCATATTCTAAGCACCCCCCATTCTGCTTGAAAGTTTTCAAAAAGAGATTAGTAATTTCTTTTCAATTTAAGGAAAGATTAGAACTTGGAATTCAGTAAAGACAGCGTAGGGTTTAAGAGGAAGACGGATAGAGGTACGTCTTCCGAGGATTTTAGAAGGTATCGTTCTGTCTTATATCTTTTCTACTCTATCTTAAGAATAGTAATAGTCTAAGGTAGAAGGATCGAATTAGGCTTCTAGGTAAGATATAACGTGTCTCACAAGCGACTCGGCCACCCACCAAGATTGCGTATCTTTACATATGGATAGCTCAGCACCACAATAAGCTACTCCGTTATACATGGTCATTATCGATTATTTAGAGCCTTCACTATCCTCTACATCTTTAATTTCTGTCTGGGAGGTATGAGATTATGTCCGGTCTTGCCCACAACGCTCACAGTGCCTCTCTGCGAGAGCCCTCTTCAAAGGGTTATGACCCTCCTCTTGCCCGCCAACCTCCTCAGAAGCAAGTAAATTGCCTCTCTCGCCTACTGTTAATGTCTTTTCATTCCGAATATACCTCTTCTTTCTACTTTTACGCTTTGTTGCTGCCTCAGCTGCCTGTCGAAGGCTAGCTATTTCCTTACGCGTCAACGCCACATCATGCATTACTTTGCAGAGCCCTTCTCCAGCCGATTCAGTGCTTCGATAATAGAACCAGGTGAGGAGCTTTAATAGCTTTGCATCCAATTACGAATAAGCGTTGATTGATATTTTAGATTCCCATGGGGTGTTCTCTGGTGCATGTGGTGTTGGCTTACGGAGCGTCAAATCCAGCTTCGATAACATGACTTCTGGGTTATAGAGAGCGTCTCTGAAGCTGGCATATGTATTCTTCTTCGTAAACGCCTTGTTAAAGGCTGATTTAAAGGCTGTCATGGAGCCGTATCAGACATAAAACTAGAATTAATAATGATAATCCTAAAGAAGAATGATACAAACCGTAGAGATAGCCAGGAGACTTAAGTGGTTAGGAAAGGAATTAGTAATCTGTTAGTGAAAGGTAATCGAAGTGCGAAAACATAAACAATTGGACAGCATGTTTGCATCAAGAAATGGGGTTTCCTGTTTAGGTAATCGCGCCTCGTCTATAGTATCTGAGCTACGCTCCTTTATCGTCATTTTCTCTGCTTTACTCAATCTTCGGCTACCTACTCTTGTTCCACTGTCTACATGCGGTTACCCGCGCCTACATCTAGTAAAACCCCTGAGAGGAATTTTTAGTCTCGGTCGCCACCCAATACTGCTGTAAGGGATCAAGCCCTTACCCTCATAGTGGCCGCAGCTGCGGTGCTGCTGCATCACACGCATTTATCACGTGATCTATTAGTGGCATGAATAATCGTCTTGGCATGTTTCATTAATATTGACCTTCGGCTTGAAACCTATAGTTAACACTTCACATAGTTGAATCAACTTCTATTAGCAATACACTGGTTTCAGCTAATTGATCTGCCCTCAAGAATGCACTGCACAGCCTCGTCTCTGGCATTTTACCTTAGCACAGACTGCGCTATCTAGCTTTCGACCTCTTAGCGGCTTCTGCTACTGAATCTATTTCAGCAGTTTCTGTGCCCCCGTCCATAAGCATTTGCAGGCACCCCTATTGCATGCTTGATATGCTCTTGCTAATCTGTGCTGCGCCGCTAGTCGAGCAGGGTGCTCTTCCGCTAGTACTTTCTTGTGCACTGCAACTACGTGTTCTAGTAGCTTTACTGCCTTCTTCACCTGTCCATCTGCTTGACATGCTCTTGCAAGGACATACTGTGACGCTAGTCGGTCTAGGTGCTCCTCTACCAGTACTTTCTCTCGCATTGTAACTACGTGTTCTAGTAGCTTTACTGCCTTCTTGACCTGTCCATCTGCTTCATATGCTCCTGCAAGGGCATGCTGCGAGAACAGCCGAGCAGAATCATTTTCATCAAGTAGAATCCTCCTTTGATAAGTCTCTTCAAGCCACTTCGCTGCCTCTCGGATTCTGCCGTCAACCTGGAAACATTGTCCTACCAACAGACATAGTTCAGACTCTCTATAGTATTACAGTCTTTAGTATTCTCTAACAGTCGCAACACATGCGGTAGATATGCTCTCCATATTGCCTGGTTCGCATAGTCGTTAGACGGAAATATTTTGGCAACATGCCGAACTGCCTGCTCTGTCACTTTTACTATATTACTGTCTTCTCTGATCCAAATCCTCGCCGCCAGGTATACAAGTCTGTGGATGTCGTACCACTTTTCTTACTTCCTTTCTCCCAATTGCTGTTCTCATGTCTTGCCATGAAAGAGTATCCACAGAGCTTGCCGATAGCCTCTTCCATTTGCTCGTCTGGCTGTATGCTCGGCAAGAGCGATCGCGGTATTGCCTTCCATTCGATGCACGATATGAACTCTAGAAGGATAGCTGCCGGATGGCGCGCCCGAATTTGGCTGAACGAAACTATCCAAGTGGTTGCTACCGCGTTAGATGTGCCTTTGTATTGTATGTTGTCGGGAAACTCCCTGCTCATGAGGTTGATAATGTCCTGCTCCGTATTCTGGAGCGGCCGTAAGTATTTTGTAATGGGCATTTTGTTTATATTGAGATAGGCACCCGCCTGTGCAATGGCCAATGGAAGGTATGTTAACTCGTCTAGTAGTTTGTACATAGCCATATCATTGCGGAAGAGGTCCTTCCTGATTAGCGATTGCTCTAGGAAATCGGCTGTATCTTGTGGATTCATTGCCCTAGGTTCTATCACGTCGCTGGAAGTCAGCCGCACTCCTACTTCTAATGTGCGCGTGGTGAACAAGACTATCCGCCCCTTGCTCTCTGGCAGATAGTGAACAATACCTTTTGAATGCCTCGTTCCGAATAGAACGTCCGGCTCGTCAGCCTTATCTAGTATTAACGACCACCGCCCCGTTTGTGCTGCTCTCAAGGACTGCCTCACGAGGTTCTTTGGGTCCTTTTTCCCATTTGTTGGTGGAGGTATGCGCAGCACTCTGGCAATATCTGCATACGACTGCTCAAAGCTCTCCATACTCAGTGCATGAGCCCAGAAGATAGAGAAGTCTGGCCATGTTTCTTTTACCAAGTATGTAAGCTGCAGTGCAATATGTGTCTTGCCGGTTCCACCGACCCCGACGATAGATAATTTCTGGCAGTCTCGATTCACCATCAGCTTCTGCTTTAAAGGCCAAGCTCTTCTCTTCTTCCAGTGAAGTATCGGTTTTTAGGAACCGGAATATAGTAGGTGGGGGTAGTTACATGTCCTGCCATGTATCAGCACTAATCTATTATCAAAGATAAGACGGCTAGTACACTAACTGGATGCGCCTTGAATTGTCTCTTCTACTATATGGGCTTTCGCAACACCTGCTAAGGGTATCGCTGCTAGTACTTCTTTTGCGTACACCACTGCCGTCGCTGCCGCATATGGCTGCCATGCTTTGTTCTTATGAGAGTCGGCATAGTCGCAGATGCCGCGGATCACAAGGCAGGGGAAACTATTCATTAGACCCGCTGCCTCCATTTCGAAGCAGAGCACGCCGCCCAGTTCAGCACTGGCTCTGTCCCTTTCAGCAGCATCCCTCATTACCTGATTCCTAGATGCAATCGTTCCGTAATGCACCACGACCTCCTCTTTGCTCTGGCGCTGCTCTCGAACCTCCTGTCTGGCGGTGCTACACAGGTCACACGTTTGCCTTCCTACATGATCGTATGTTGCCTCGAATAGAATGTCAGACCCGGCCTTGCTACGCTGGAACTTAGGATTATAGCGGAGCTGGGAGCCATGATCGGAGAACCTGCTTTTACCCAGAAGCTTGTTCGCTTGCACTCTAGCAACTGCTCCCAACAGCTTTTGCGGCGGAGAGTTCAGCGACCATGTTCGTTCAAACCTGCTTGTCGTCGCTTTCCCGCTGTCATACTGTACAACCCCGCTGAAAGTCTGATGAGGTTGGCTGACTACCACGTCCCCAAGCCGGATGTCTGCCCCTGCGCTTGGAACGCCTCCTCCGATGCCTACCATCAATCCAAACTGTATCCCCTTGAATGTGGCCTTCATCTGTGTCGCCACGGCTACCGCTGGGTTGTTGCCAATCCGGCCAGCTGGCAGGCATACAATCACTACGTGGTGTCCTCCTATTGACCCCAAGGCGTACGAGTTCTCGTCGTTGTCGTTGGGGTCGCGCATAAGATTGTCGTGCTCTTCGTCGAGCATCTCCAGCGCCGCGGCCAGCTCGACCAGAAGTGCACATATCCATCCTACCGTATATTCTTCGGGTCCAGCTCACGGATTTCAGGACTTCCTAATCTTGCATGATGGAGCAAGGCACGCTTGTCATGGCGTTACTCGAGAGAAAATGAATCGTTATATTGATTACCTAGGTAGCTAACTTTATGAAAAGAAAAGGATTAAAGAAGAAGAAGGAGGAAAGGGTGGGTAGCAAGTCCTAGGTAGATGCCATCCAAGCACTAGTGATTAAGCGACCCAATAGGGTTGCTGACTACGCACGTGTTCATCATTCACTATGAAGTGGTTCAACCAACCCAAGGCAACCCACTCAACCTATGCGAGCTTGTAAACCGTCACAACACTATTCATTCTTTCGAAATTCTCAGTGAGTCTGTAGAGATGCTGGGGGCTATTTAGCAACAGTTCCCGAATCTTTCAAAAAGTCAAAGAAATTGAAAGTCTACGGAAGCCTCTTATCGAATACGAGTGCATCATCGACTCTCAGATCGGCATGCTTCGAAACTTGCGTCTACGATTTCAGTCAAATAAAGAACGATGCAAAATGAAATTGCGTTTGTAAGGCAAGATTTACAAACCAGGAAACCCGTATCGTTATATATTCCCAGGCCTACTATATGATTCCTTAGCGAGACAGCCTGGTGATAACAGGCCTAGGGAAGGCAGCAAGGCATGATAGTAATGCTATGAGGGCAATTGCGATGGTAACCACGGCTTTTCTGCCCTCGACATTCATATCGGTTAACCCTCCTAGCCTCCTGCGAGAGAAATGCTGATGTGATTAGGCAGTCTTCAGCATGAGCTCCTTCAATTACGCATCTGTTTAAGGTAGCGAAGCTGCTGTTTGGTCGGTCTCAGACAATTTTGGATTTACTGAGCATTTGCCGTACCCCTGACGTGTTTGACGACGGCAATATTGCTCTGGCGACGTAAACCAGAAGGGCATTAGAAAATAGTGCGATCATGCCCAACGGAGGCAAATGTATGACATGGAAGTTCATAAGGTTAACTATATGGATATTCAATAAAGCAATTTACCTACTCTTGAGCAACAACATTACATATACTAGGAGTCGCCCATCCCACAACTCGTACAAGAACTACATCAACCTAAGCTCTTTCGACACCACGCCACAGAGGACCACCACGCTATTGCTACCACAACTCCCAGCCAAGCGTAACTACAACCTCAACAACCCCAATGCCACTAGAAGCCCCGCCAGCATACAACCTCACGGTTCGCGAATCTTTCCGAGACACTCTGACCTCCTACTTACCCTTGAAGTCTCTAGTGCTTGAGGAAGTTGGCAGTATCTGAACGAGGAGAATGGAGTCGAGCGGCAGTGTGAGAAGATAGAACCTATTAGTCACAAGGTTCAGAAGTGGGTTGCGCTGGGGTCAGGTCTTCTGGCAGTCAATAACTCTGCTTGTCATATTTGCATGCGGAAGGTATTGATGCGGATCTTCTACAATTGCGTGCGCACTTCACGGTCAATATCTGGTCTTAAAAGGCTTGTATTTCATTCATCCTGTAAAGTCAACGGCGTATTTCCAACTTTTTGGTTATTGAGGAGGGGGCTTGTTTTTGTAAGCCTATAGAAAGGGAGAGATAGCATTGATGGAAATGTATGTATTGTAGAGATCATTGTGTCTCCTCAAGATGAGGTGGGCGAAGGCCATTATATACAGAGCAGGGAGCCAACGGTCATGTGAACTTCCAGACTAACAGTTTTCAATACCATTATGAACATGATGGATTTCTATTTTCATGAGAATACATATTCTCCACGCAGTAGTTGTTCAGTTGATTCTATTACTAGTAATGGGAAGAGATATAGAACATGAGCTAGCTACTAAGCTTGATTCTGTTATGTATGAAATACCTAGACTGTTAGAATTTCCTATGTATCCTGCATACTGAAGATGAAGTTCTTAGTGATCGAAATGGAAAGTCTAGTTTCACTTCCCACGCCTCATTTTGGGTCGAGATAATGCTGGTGCTATTAATAGCAAAGTGATATCGCAGACATGCGATGTGTACTCCTGACAAAAGGGACCGCTAAGCGCCTTATATGAGATCCATCTAAGAAACCCCAACAGTTAGCGCGCTTGGTTACGGCGGTTAGGTGGCCGATAAACCCCATAAAACGGCGTCACACCCTCTAAAATCAGCAGCCAAAATGCCGTTGGATTGTTTAAGTGAGTAAAACAGTGACCGATTAGTAAAGAGCGGCCAGATAGTAAAAAAGTAGCCCGATAGTAAAAGAGCGATCGGATAGTAAAAGAGTGACCCGATAGAAAAAGCGTGATCCGATAGTGGATTTGTATACAGCGAGTGAACAGCAACTAGGAGTGCATTATTAGTCGGGCAGCCAGCCAGGAGAACAAAGCCATGGAGCATGAGACTATCGTTCACAGCTTGGTGAACAAGCATGGTACCAAAGCCCAATTAAATACCTAGGTACAACGGTAGCATCATATATTATATATGCGATCATACAAAATATGAAGGGCTTAGCAGTTATTCTCATCCCCTGTATCTCTCCAAACCCCTCCCTATGCAAGCACGAGCGGTGATTTCCCATAAAGTACTCTATCAACAACTCCCATGCAATGCAAATGTCTTAACAAGTCCCCGCCCCAAACGCCATGCTGAGTTCGCAAACCCACGTATCAATATTGTACAGTATACCGTTACACCTCTCCACTCTTCCTCTTCATAACATAATCCCCCTAACTCCCCTTCGCCCCTCTTTCATCTCGCCGGTTTTAGGATATTTATTTAACATCCTTCTCCAACATCTCTTTCGCCTCATTGACCTTCGTTGCTAGATACGGGCTGCCTCCGCGGTCCGGGTGGTTGAGCAGCATAAGCTGACGGTGCTTCTTACGGAGGAGTTCTTTGGTTATGCCGCGTTCGCTGTATCAACTAGTCAGCACAATCCCGTTTTTCCAACTATCGCTAAGTGGTCCCTTCCCCTCTTTTGGATGAACCATGGAAGAGAAGGTATGGAATAGTGTTCATGGTAGACGTACGGCATTTCCAGAATGAGCGCAGCTTCGCGCTTCGTCATCTTTGACTCAAACCCTCCCTTATAATAGCTCTTTCCCAAAAGACCAGCTCCAGCACTTCCCCCACGTGACCGGCGAACTGCTACGAGGGCTGCGCGACCCTATTCATAGTATTAGCTTCTGCTATTGCAGAGAGAAACGATCCGGAAAATGGTCGGGGAGGATTCCGGGAGGCGTACGAAGAATGCGGTTGCAGCCAGGCCAGCGCCTATTAACCATGGAGATGCCATTTTCGGTTATTATGAGATGAACAAAGGCGGACGTCTGGTTTATAGAGACCGAATTAAACGAAAGGACGGGAGGGGAGGTATGCGACAGTGAGGGTCAACGGCGGCGATGTCTAGCAGCTGGGAAAAAGTATCAACGCCCAAACTTCCCGAAGTTCTTCCGCCCCGGCTCGAACGCTCGGTCCGCCGAAATCTTGGCATCGAAAATTATCTCGACTATCGTGAAGTGGCGGATTGAGGAGCTCCAACACCACCCCAACTCTAACCGGGGAATTTATACGATCACGGCACCGACAAAACCGCAAATATGAGGATTGAAACGTGTTACTTTTGCAGTGCTCCGGTGTATCCGTCCAAGGTATGTCGGGATCAGGACATTTTGACTTGATTATAAACTAAAGGGTTATAGGGTATCACCTTCGTTCGCAACGATGCCCGAGCCTTCCGTTTCTGCAAGTCCAAATGCCATAAGAACTTCAAGATGAAGCGCAACCCGCGCAAGCTCGCCTGGACGAAGTCATTCCGCAGAGCTCACAACAAGGGTATGAATCTTACCTTGTACCAACACAAAATAATCACTTAAACTAAAGCTCATTCTCTAGAACTCACCGTCGACTCGACCCTCGCCTTCGCCGCCCGCCGCAACATCCCCGTCCGCTACAACCGCGATCTCATCCAAACGACCCTCAAAGCTATGTCTCGCGTCTCGGAGATCCGCGCCCGTCGCGAGCGCGCCTTCTACAAGGCCCGCATGAAGGGCAATAAGGAGAGGCAGAGGGCGGAGGATCGGAAGTTGGTGGAGGAGAATCAGCATCTTTTGCCGCCGAGTGAGAGGTGGAGTAAGGAGGATGTTGAAGTGGATGAGATGGATGTGGAGAGGGTCAAGGAGAAGGTGGAGGAGCGGAGGAGGGAGATTGAGATGGATGGTGAATTGGATGAGGAGGTTAGTGAGGTGGAGGTTGAGAAGCCGAAGACGAAGGTTAAGGGCGGCAAGAGGAAGATGAAAATGGTTCGGGGCGGTGGAGTGGAGGATATGGATGTCGATGAATGATCGATGAGAGTTTGAATAGAGGGAAGCTGGAAGAGCTGATTTGCACGGCGTTACGGCTGGAAAATATGGCGTTGGGGATTAGACTGGGCTGCTACAACTGAGTCGATACCGAAATCGGATGCCCACCCTGAAAGAATTCTGCATTGTCTGGACTACAACCCTTCAGACTGAAAGGAAGGATTTCGAGAATACCCCTAGAAAGCTGGCAGCCCGTAATCCACCCATGCCTATGTTTCGAAAGGAAGGAGGGAAACATCAGATTCGATCGTATGAATATGATCTGAACAATTCATCAATTTAAGAAAGCTACAGATACAGTACAAAGTAATCTGCGAGTTCAGCCAAATGTATATGGATATTGTGCCTGCCCTGCATGTCCACTTCGTCTACAGTGATGTTATGGGTCTAGAAGCCCGATACAGTCTCTAACCGCCTTTCGAACACCCCTATGCACCAATTCCTTCATCTTGGTTTAATTTCTCCCCCCTCTCGACCAGCCCTTCCAACCATCCATTAAACTCCTCCCTCATCTCAATAGGCAGACAATGTCCCTGTTCCAAAAAAAAGTGCTTCTCCACCTCTCCCTTGGCCCACACATCTCCCTTCCCTTCCCTTGATTCTACCTCTCTCTCCTCTTCCTCAGTCAGTAATCCCCATTCTTCCCAGCCTTCCTTGCCTAGGCCTTTTTCTAATCCGCGCCAGAGGACGACACCGTGCGGGAACGTTATCATGCGGTCTTTGCCACCGTGCTGATATGCGTTAGTATAGTATAACCATTCAACACAACCTATCAAATATTCATTCTCGAACATCGTTTGGAAGGAGAGGCAACATAATAAAAGAAAAACTTACAACAACCATAATCCTCCGTCTCCCGACCTTCTCCGCAAGCTCATGCAACTGCGCCGGGCTTTTGGAATGCCAATTCGCCGCTATGGCCTGCAGGATGAAGGCATACGGTTTGAAGTGCGACGGGTGGGCGCGTTTGGTGAGTTCGAGAGCGGTTACGCGGTCGCCGTTTTGGGGAAAGGGTTGTTTGATCTTAGTAAAGCTGAGTTAGTAGAGGGTTCGTGGGTGTGGTAAAAAGGGCAGGGGAGAGGGGAAAAGAAGGAGATCGGAGGGGGGAGGTGGATTTGGGTGAAGAGAAATGGGGTGGGAGAGCGGAAGGCGACGGGAAAAAGGAAAGGGAGGAAAATGGGAGGACATACTGATTCCGAAGCCAAAGCATCCGGTTCACTAAGCCAGTCAGCAGTGAATAAGTTACGCTTCAAATTGGCGATTTGAATGTCGACGGGCTTGGGGATGAAGAGGTTGGCGCGGTTTTTGAGGTTCTCGATGAAGCCCTGGGATGGATTAGTGATCTCGATTGAGGCGAACGGGGTAGGTTATCTTGAGTGGGTTGGGGGTAGAGCTTACGATAGTATTGAAAAGACCAGCCGCTGTAGAGACGAGGGAGAGGGTGCAGACTCGGTCAGGGATTAGCCATGCCTATACAAAAGTAATGTTAGCGTATATATGATCTACGCGGAACCTGTTAATAGTACTCCGATGTAATAAAGTCCGAGTACGAAAAAAAAGCTGACAGGTACAACTAAGAAAAAAAAGATCCGAATCACGGGGCTCAAGTCCCAAAACGACAAAATAAACAAAAACTAGGTCTCATCGGTATGGAACCCTCATCCTATCGAACTCAGGATCCATGTGCTAAGCGCAGCACTCGGCCTAAACCAGCGACTACCCAAATAGAATAAGGAATGATTCTTTGTTCGAAGAAAGTAATCCTCAACTCGGAGATTATGACAAGCCAGCTCGCCAATATTCCGATAAGCATTGAATGTCGCAAAATCCAAACCATCTGGACGGTTGCTCACCGAGCTTACCGTACTTCAGGCGGTGCAAAGAAGCTGAAATCGACACATAACAAAAAGAAAAACTTCAACTTACCAACTCCTGAGCAATCATGCCCCCCATACTAATTCCCACAATATGCAATTCCCTCTTCCTCGTCCACCCGATATGATCAATCAACTCCAGCGTATCTTTCGCCATTTCAGAGGTCGTGTATCTCTTGCATGGTTTATCAGATTCGCCAATGCCGCGGTTGTCGAAGACTAGGGAGGTGTACTTGTCGGCTTGGGTGTGTGCGAAGTCTTTGGTTTGCCGCTGCCAGGAGTAGCCCATGCCGCCGAGGCCCATTATCCACTACATTGGGAGGATGTTAGAAAGTGTCCTGGTAACCACATCACGTCAGACTAGTCGTGTGTCCCTAGAAGTGGCAAAGTGCTAAACCAGAAAGACAAGGGGGAAGAACTGAGATTGATAAGAGACTGTGGAACAAGCATAGGGTGAAGCACATGATTGACTGATCAAGATCGAAAAAGACTGGGATGAGCATCCTCGGATTAGGGATATGAGACGGAAAAATGAGACATTGCCCCCTTTTGAAACGAAAGAAATATAGAATGACAGAAAATAATCGGACGAATATAGGGAAGGCTGTGCCTCAAACCTCAAGAATGGCAAATTATAGCGCCTAGGAACCAATTTAGGAAAGAGATAATTCGATCTCCTTCCTACATGGGATTACATATAAGAAAACCTGTTGCTTACTTACCACCATATGTTTATCTCCATGGCCATGAACCTCATAAGCAATATTTATAGGCCCGCCTCGATTCTTTGCGACTGTCACTTGGCCCTTCTTTTCCGGCTTGAGATCCCAAATAATATAAGGATATTCTGGATGTTTAACCACTTCTGCAGCTGTCATGGGCCGTGCTGCAGTCATGTTGGACTAAAGTAACAAGTGGATTCTGGGGTCTAGGGAACTGTTAGACCAAACATACCATGCCAGGTCAATGCAGGAGGCCGTTGATGTAGAGTGTGGCTGTGCATAAGCAGCGCCTTACACTGGTTAAATACCAGTTTCAGGGACGATTGAATGTATAATGTGCTAAAGGGGGATATGGCGAGTGATGAGAATACATACCGAGTTCTGATTTAGATGGATATATGAAAATACGGCGCTTAAGGGGAAAAGAGCACGATTGCAAAAGTTATATAAGATGAAGTCACAGGCTTTATGCATGGAAGTCGACGCCATCGCACTTGGAGCCTCGGATGCTTACCTAAGAGGACTAGCGGCTACTGTATCTTGACGTACACCCATCCCCATCCCTACAGCATATTATGGTCTGATGAAGCTGTGGCTGCTCCCGAGCTCCTTTGCTTATCCAATTCACGTCTCTTTGCACTCGACGACCAAACGGACGACTATAAAGCTGCTTAGCAAAACGCTTTTATTTCGAATGCTAAGCCGGTATTGGTTTCGAACAAAACAGCCTTCGGCATTCTTCCCATACACGCCAGCAATGCAACCGTCTCCGTAGCCATATACATATCTCAGTTCTTCAGCCCTTATTCGATAAAGACAATCCTCTGTGAAAGCCAAGCTCGACGCCCTGTCGTTAATCGAATAAGGCACTGGGCGCGTTTCAGATCTGTCGTCACCCTGCCCCTCCACCAAAAGAACTTCAAGGCCATCTTTTACACACCCGAATCGCAAACCTTACCCCTAAGAGTATTCACTACCGACTCACACTGTGATACCACCTCTGTACCGTATATACTGATCGCGTAACTCCCATGGACGGCTCCGCGAACAACCAGAACAACTTCTTCGCTCCCGCGCCGGCGCTGACGAATCAACCCCCACAGATATTTGGCAACGTCAATACCCATGGCTCGCCACTCCCCCCGGCTCTTCCGCCTGGGCCAATGTTCAACAATGATGAAATGGACGATGGACACGACCAAGGCGACCCGAAGCGACGTCGCATTGCGCGGGTATACATATTCCGGGAGAGTCTGAGAGGTATCAATTACTGACAAGTAGCTAGGCATGCGACATGTGCCGGAAGAAGAAGATAAAATGCGACGGCAAAATGCCCGCATGTACACATTGTCAGAATTACAAGACTGAATGCATATTCACCCAAGTGGAGAAGAAGAGGCAGCCTCCGAAAGGGTTAGAATGCAGTCATACCACCGATATATTCCAAACTGATTCGATGCAGAGCAAAGTACATCGAAGGCCTGGAGAATCGCCTCGCGCGCATGGAATCGTTAATGCGACTATCCGGAGTCCTTCCTGAAGACGATGACGGCAGCACAGATTTAGGGACGTTGGAAAGGAGATTAGCTGGCGGAGGCGGAAGTGCGACCGCGACACCGAGGAACCGCACATCAGATGGGCAGATTTCAATACCGGTACCACCAGTGCAGAACACTGCACCAGTAGCGCCTAGTTTACCTAGCCCTACAAGCGGTACGACGTCACCGGAGCCGTCTACTAAGGATGGAAAAGAAAAAGAAGACGATAGCTTGGCGGAGATGATGTGTTCTCTGGTGACAAACAACTGCGGAGAGACACGGTACATTGGTACAGCCCTACCCGAAATTGGTTTCAGGGACCGTACTGACATTGCTAAGGCTCATCCTCCGGATTCTCTATCTTCTCTCCAAAAGGTATAGAATGGGTCAATGAAAAGACCGGAGACAACTCTTTCCAGCAAATGATATCCACAGCCGCCGTTGACGACAATAAGTGGATTCAATGGAAACCAGACGTATTCCAGGACATCTTCAAGCGACGAATATATAAACCACTTCCACCAAAGAACGAAGCACTGTCACTACTAAAGGATTATTTCGAGAATTTCAACTGCATGTTCCCGCTGTTTCACGAACCGACATTCATGCATCTCGTAGACAAGCACTACTCGAAGGATCCGTATGAAGGCTCCGGATGGTGGGCCAGTTTAAATATTGCGTTGGCTATTGCACATCGACTTCGTGTTATGAGCAATTTAGTGCCCCAAGAAGAGGATGAGAAGGCTTACCAGTATTTGAAGAACGCGATGGCCGTGCAAGTGGAACTTACGATGCGGAATACCGATCTTTTAAGTGTGCAAGCTCTACTAGGAATTGTAAGAAATTGGTCAAGTCAACCAAACAAGTGCTAATGTTGTCAGGCGCTCTTCTTACTTGGGACACCAAATCCTCAACCCTCATTTTTTTTCGTTGCAGCTGCCATCCGTCTTTCACATAGCATTGGTTTACATAAGAAAGGCTCCGGGTTTAATTTAAATGCATCCGAAATTGAACAGCGGAAGCGTGTGTTCTGGATCGCTTATATGCTTGATAAGGAGTAAGTTGACAGTCCCCTACTTTAGCATGTCCACTCATCCTCCACCAGTATCTGTCTTCGATCCGGTCGGCCACCTGTTCAGGACGACGATGATATGAACGTCGACTTGCCCAGCGAGGACCCAAATGACAATATCGGTAACATACCTTTGGCCGACGGTAAAGGGAAGATGAACCTGTTCCGGTGCATGTGCACCTTTGCCCTTATCGAAAGCAAAGTCTACAAGCAACTCTACTCCGTAAAGGCATCCAAGCAATCGGATGGCGAGCTGCTCAACACCATCGGAGAGCTAGACAGAGAATTGGAGACGTGGAAGGACAGCATCCCATTGGACTTCCGGCCGGAACACGAGATCAAAGCATCACATACTCCCCTCATTCTCCACGTTGTGGCTTTACATTTCGGTTACTACAACTGTTTGACTACTATCCATCGGATGAGTGTCCATCACGGCTACTGGACAAGCCGACTTTCCAACTTTGCAATCCAGGGGCTCAACGCAAGACCGCTAAATCCTCGAGTGTTTATGTCCGCGCAATTATGTGTACAGGCTGCGCGTGCGACAATACATTTGCTCAAATACGTACCCAAGGGAGATTTCTGCTCTGTGTGGTAAGTTGCACGAAAGCATCTCGCTCACTGATACTGACTGTCATCAGGTTGGTTATATACTTCCCGGTGACCGCTCTCGTAACATTATTCGCCAACATCCTGCAAAATCCCCAAGACCCACGCGCACGATCTGACATCAAATTGATAGACCTAGTGGTCAGCTTTTTGAATATGCTCAGCAGCGATGATGCTGACCGCAGTGTGCGCCGTATGCTGAACGTCTGCGCGGAGTTTGAACGTATTGCTAAGGCGGTGCTTGACAAAGCCGATCGAGAAAATCAATCAAGGCGTAAGAGAAAGCAGGAGAACACCGAACAAGACGCAGAGATCGAAGCTACTGCCAACGAAATCCTAACGCCAGCTTATCGAGCGGGGCACTCATCCACACCGTCTGCGACAACAGCCCAAGCAAATAACCAACCGCCACCGATGGCATCAACGGATGCTTTTAATGCGGATACTTTTACCAACTTCAATGAGGTAAGTTCCTGTGTAATGTCTTGCACCAGCCGACTAATACTAACATATACTAGCCCTTCCCCTTCTCTCCCAACTTCACGCACGCCTCCTTAACCAACCCCACTAACCCACTCACACAATTCACCTCTCCCTCACTCCCCTCCCAACTCCTCAACGTCCCTTCAACCACCAACCCGGGAGCACACCCTGACTCCACCAATGCCCCCCAAAACCTACCTTCCAGCGCCATGAACGGTATTAACGGCATGCATATGGCGGCCTTCGAGCACACGTTCGGCAATGTGCCACAAGAGCTGTGGCGCATGCCGATGACGCTCGAGTGGGACTGGGCGGATATGACAGGGTATGGGGGGTATGAGGATGGGATTAGTATGAATGGGGTTTTGCCAGAGTTTGCGGGGAATGGAAGTGAACAGGAGAGACGAGGGGGACAAGTGCATGGGACTAGTGGGTTGAATTTAGGGGGGATGAACGGGGGACGTTAGTGTAGTAGATGGTTCGTGGCGAGACGAATAGGGTAGCGATTTGGCTGGATATTGGGTTTCTTTGGTGTTTTGGGGAAACATGAAAGGATATATCTGAACATGTTCTGGGGTTCGGATGGCCACTTTCTTCAGGAGTCTAGGAGTTACGAAAGGACTCAACTTAACTGGCATTTCTAGATTTTATGGTAGGCATGTTTCCAAACAACAGGCTGATATCTTATTAGCCTGCATATAGGGACCCCTGGTGTTTCGCTTTGTAGCTAGCGTATCTACTTAATCTGTCTCTAATATTGTTTCATGTCGCCATGAATGTTCTCAGGCGGCATACCTTCCGGTGGAGTTCTAGTAAAGGGCATAAATCGCTACTTTACTGGGGATTGACTGAAAGCTAATTACCAGAATCTGATTGGGACCCTGTGAAGATCCATTACGCTTTCTTTATACAATTCAGTTACGTCTCTCTCACTCCTTATAACGTGAACACAAAGACAGACCGCGGCGAGGTCAACAAAAAGGCAAAAACAGTCAGCAACCTAAGTACTACTATGCCGCTCATCCTTGGGGTAACCCCTGAGCCCTTGGGTAAGGAAACTTAGAGAGATACTTTGCACTTTGTGGGAAACTCACCATGTCGGCATTAGCGAGATGGGATTACGTGTATCCTTCGCACCACTAGACCGCAGCTGCTTGATGGGAATTGTGCTTAAAGAAACGTTCTTATTACACAGCTATTCCTTATTCACCCGTCCCGTACATTTACCGCCTCCTCTCCTGCGCATTTAAATACCATTTTCCTCTCTGCCATTCCTCATTCTCGCGACCTCCAAACCAACATCCGTTCTCAGTCAAATACGCCTCCGCCGCAGAACTCCCCAGCACGACATCCTTCCCCGCCGCCTCAGCCTCGAACCTATAATCCCCAGGCCAGTACGGACCAGCTGAGTATGGTGCGGATTTGGAAGATGACGTCCATGGAGAAGCGAGCGTTACGGAGGTTGAGGGGTGGGGTGATGATGTGGCCGGAGAGGCAGAGAGAAGCATGCGGTCCCATTAATAAGTCTAAGGAAATAAATAACAAGAGAGAAAAATTGATAAATACATGAATGAAGACTACGCCTAGCCACTCTAGAGTATACGAAGGGATAGTATAGATTTAGGCGGTTTATCTTTTGCTCTCTCTCTCTCTCTCTCTCTCTCTCTCTTTTTTTTTTCTTTTACCCTACCGTAAAACTACTAAGAATCTCCCAGAGTACTCTTCCCAGTCTTATCCGGTGCCGTCAGGCCTTAAGAAGTTAGAGGTCAGTCTAAGAGGAGAGCAAAGTGATGTTCAGGAATTCAAAGCGGTAACTAAAGATTGATTGATAAGGCATTCAAAATAAACTATCACAAATACCAATCCGAGCCATGTATGGGTATATATCTCCTATCCAATCCAAACACCCAATTAATGAATTTAAATGCAAACAACCATCCAAAGGAAAGCGCTGAATTATGGAAAAACTATGCCCGACCCGATCACGCAAAGCTTAACTCATCCTCGCTCAAATCCACCAGATCCATCAAACTCGCCTGCTTCTTCTCCCAAACCCGCCTGCTCGGGCTGCGCTGCGGAGCCGATTTCTGAACCATCGAAGCAGTTGTGCGTTTGCTTTTCCTAACGGGAGGTTTGTTCTCTTTGTGGTTGTGTGCGGATGAGTTAGAGACGTAGAGCTCGTCTTCGTCGGATTGAACTTTGGCCTTGGAGATGGAATTGGAGAGGAATAGAGAGTTGATTCTACGCTCGTTTGCTGGTATCACGACTAAGACCCGCGCGTTTCCCCTGCGATCACGGACTGTAGTCGCAACTTGATGGTCCGAAAGAGTTTCTTTGCTATTGCTATCAGATTCCGTTTCTGTGTAGCTGCTTCTCTGCCGTCTTCCCCTCAGTTGGCGTGTGAGCGGTCTACAATCGAGGGTAAGCGACCGTTCCGCGATGCGCGTAGTCTGCAGAAGCATCGGGTTCGTTGTAGTTCGGGTTGATTTCCACTGTGGTCGTTGAGGTGGATTATGACAGGGAGTGAATGCCATGTGGGCTTCAGACATCAAGTTCAGTTGGCTTGCCTGTCCGGAACTGCCGCTCTCCGGAGGACTCAACCGCGTCTTCTTCGACACCGGAACCACTATTTCAAGGAATAGTGAAGTTCTCTTGGGGTTCTTTCGTCTCTCTACAGGTTTAGTGGGCGAAGACTGTAGCGGCGGTGAGCTCTCTCGCGGTAATGACGGTGCTGGGGATCCTGGGAGCGACTCGACATAGTCTGGAAGGTCCTCGTGGTCTTCCACCAGCGTTGTATCATTGTTAAGAAGCAAGCTCTCACCTTCACTCTGAGAATTCAACGGTGTCGGTGGCAGCTCGAAAGCCCGCGTCGACTTCGACTTTTGCGGGAGTTGCTTGATCTCTTTCTTCAAAAAAGGAGTACAAGCGACCCATTCTCCAATACCTTCTTCCCAACGGAATCCGTTAGAGGTCGTTGGCGAGGCAATGGCTTTCTCCGGTGATCTCGTTGTCAAGTGTTGACCGAGTTTGGTCAGGGACTTTTCGATCTTTCGGGCGTAGGCGAAATGCTCTCCAATTTTCGTGGTTTGCGCGAATTCCAGGCATGAGTCCAGAGCAATTCGCTTCAGATTCCACGAAGGATGTCGGAGCCTAGCCCCGTGGGTGGAGAGAAGAGCATGAACCAGACGCTGTAGTTGGTCAAACCCGTCATCTCCCCAGGCCTTTCCAGAGCACTGTGCGGTCGATGAAATAAATGTCGGTAGGCTCTCCAGGATAGAGGATACGTCGAGGTCCGCGGCTGAATAGTTTCGAATAATCCAATTGAACGAGGACACAATGGCGCTTGTATCAATGCTGATCATGTGCTTTCCAAGCTGGCAGCCTCCAAGATGAACCAGGAATGCGGCTCCAGTACACCACAAAGCGCGTCTGGCAAATGTTTCCATATTCTCCAACTCTGGGTCAAGTAGCTCGAGGTCGCTCCGGATATTCTTTCTCCTGAGGAGACCAATAACGAGCGAGTCCAATATCCAAGTAACTGATTGCACTGTGCCTTCGTCGCTCTCTTCGGCTCGAGTATTGGATACTAACGTGATACCAGACAACAAAGTAAGAAGACTTGAAAATGTGTTATTCAATGCATCACGGATGGCTGCCTTTGAAGACAGTTTGGCCTGCTTGGTAACAATCTCAACGTCTCCGTCTTCAAAAACATCATCAGCTGATAGGCCGGCCCCGACAGAGATGGCCGTCTCCAGAAGTCGAGCCGCGTTTGCGTGATTTCGATGATTTCGGTCGGACAGGACGCGGATGACTCGGCTCCAGATCGGGCGCATGCACTCGGTAGCGAGCCACTCCACTGGAAGGAGGTCTTGCGCCAACATATACTCCATCGTGTCGTAGAGAAATTGGTGTCTTCCAGTACCCGTTACAAAATCTTCAACCATCCACATATAGCATGATGTCTGATCGGAAAAGAGATTGGCTTGAACGGACGTGGGAGGCGATAACGGTTTCAATGCCACGAGGAAGCTGCCCAACAATTTCTCGAGTTCGTCCCAAGCGCGAGCACTCTGACAGAGTTTGTAAAACCCGAGTAGCTTTCCAATATCCAGCAGTCCATCCTCGATAGCATCACAGAGTAACGCGGTTGCGTGAGCTTGTACAATCTCCTTCAATGGCCGCCAGCCCTGTCCAGAACAGGCTCCACGGTTCTCAAGCTCGGTATAGATCTCATTCGGGAGGTCACGGGTGTCGTCCTCCTCATCCTCATCCTCGGCTGCCCAGTATTCCTCCAAGGCGATATATGTCGGAACCTGTCGTAGACACGTGGACATGAGCGATCGTGTGCCTTTCCTGCTCTTCTCGTGGCCGGGTCTCGTTGCCTGGAGGAGATTCCGGTATGCTTCTAACAGCCCGTTTATTTCAGCATATCGGCGTGCCTCCATCCCTTTCTTAAAGGCCTTGAAGTCATCCGATTGTTTTATGAAAAACGGCTTTCGCCTTTTCCCGGCATGCTGGAGTGGGGAGCCTTGGGTCTGTGGACTGTCCTGGAGCCTGCCTAAGCTTCGAGAAATGAACGGTGTAGGCACGGAGACCTCTCCTGGACGGCCAACCGGTGGTTTCATAGGATTCGATTTCGACGAGGCTGTTGACTGTCCAGCACGACCGCCATACGTACGTTTGCGACCGGCACCAGTGCCCAGCTTCCCACATGGCACCCAATCCGGATCCGTTCTCTTCTCAAAGCCCCGCGGTTTGCGCTCCTTTGTTGTTTGTGTCTGACTACTGGCGACTTTAGCAGTGATTCCCAAGGTATTTGATATTTCTGACGCTCTAAACCTGCTCTTCTCCAATTCCTTCCTTAGTGTCGCGAGGCGGGACGAAATGGGGCGCAGGAGTCGGTTGCAGCGTGCGGTGGTCCACGGTTGGTCATCTTCGAGTATATAATAGGATGTATTCATATCGGAAGTAGTTATGCTCTGAGAGTCTGTTAACCATGCGCGAGTCAAGTTGCGGGCGGTAGCCGCAGGCACTTGTACTTACAGTTGTAGCATATATATGATGTTTGGTAGGTTAATATAGAAGCATACAAAGGTAATTGGTGCTTTTTCAGTAGCGATTCCAAGAGGTTCCAAGGGGTTGAGGTGGGGGGTGGAGGGTGAGGGTAAGGTTAATGTTGAGATAGGTGTAGTGTACAATGTTTGTGAGCGTCGCGACAACAAACAGACCCTCGGGCTTATCTGCGCCTAGCTCCGAATAGCGCTAGACTATATTTGGCTTTAGTGCACCCTGGGCCATACTTTCACTCTTTTCCCAGCCCATCTTATCTGATCCATCATCCCGAGGTCCGTCCTCATAAGGCACCGATGTTGTGAGTGTCTATGATTATCTGTTAACTTTATGTTGGTTTCTGCAGGGTAGGTGGGGTGAAGGGTCCGGTCTGCGATGGAGTAAAGGCGAAATTGGAACAAGGTTGTATTACACAAAGAGTCCTGAAGAGACTCTTCAGCGCGAAGTTCTATGTACACCTCGCCAAAGGCTCACTTAGCTGGAGGTCAATCCGTCGCGCGACGGATAAACGTAAGTAGCCGATTAAGCCCCCATATGACCTCATTATATGATTCCCGAAGGTCTTCACCTGAGGACAACGATACTGAGTGGGCTTCAGTCCATTACATGAAGATAATAAAGGGTCTGTTCTTCCTAATACGGGCGGATGCTACGGAGGTAGGTAAAAATACCAAGAAATGTATGAAGAGTACGAAGTAGACGGATAGATAGAGTAATAGCGAAATAGATAATTTCTAAATATATATATATATATATGTATATATATAGGTTAGACTTAAGATACCGAGTTTAGTAATAACCCTACGGTAATATGACGCCCTATAGAAGCTGCTATAGGAAGCTGTAGGTAGATTTATAATTACAGCGTTCAACTCCCTAATCTCTGACGACCCGGAGGTTTCCCAGTGGCCATAATCTAGAGAATGTAGCTGGCTCGGGATAACATATAAACCAATTTTCCTCGGAGAACATTGTCTAAAGCACGCATTGCAGAAGTTTAAACTGACGTCGAATAACGGAAGCTGAGTGGGCTATAGAGTGCAGTTCCTTTTGTTTTCTTGCCCTTATCTTCCAGGGGGGTGAGATGAGAGTAGAGTGCGAATGTCTCGGACATTGTGGAGCGGGACGAAACGTGCGGTTCTACGAGTTTTACAGCGGCAGAAAGCACAATCTCCGATAGACGTAGTGCAACGGTGAGCACCAGGAAGGAAAGCCTTTGAAATCGCGAGAAAGAGAGAGGTTTTTAAGACTCAACTGAAAGCGAACCTGTTCGATCTGGCATTTGGGCCAGCAGAGGGTGTCCGTCTCGTCTTAAATCTGGCAACAGTGTGCGAAATACATGTAGTAGGCACCCTTAACCGATCTCCTGGATCGATTCATGGCTGAACTGCCCGCATAGTAGATACAGATCCAGAAGGAGATCAAATCATAATATCCGTGCAGCCTCCCTATTCATTCCTTTGGATACTGGGGAGATCAGTCTAATTTCGGGAGAGGGCATCCCAACTGCGCCAGAACAACCGAAGACCTGCAAAGCAATCCACAAAATCAATATGAGGAAGACCCGAGGAAGACTGGACAAACGTCGTAGAAATAAGCTCTTGAAGGGTCCGTAATCATCTGTTGGATTGATCTGTTCGGACTTTTGTTACCGTGCACCTAAGCAAAGGAATTGGTGTTAGCGTTCGGGATCCGCGACGAGGGGAAAGGGTTGGTCACGTGATTGTACGCCACACTACCCCTGACAATCTTTCACTTTACCGCAGCGGCTTCCGATTGGTCGCCGTCGGTTTGAAATCGATATGCTTCAGGGCCAATCGGCTGAGAAAAAGAAGAAGATTGCATGTTTTGCTGGTCTGGTAGGGTGGAAATGGCAGTGGAAATGACGTGTTCAGTCTCTCATCTCAAGCTTGATCTTGATTTCATAGGGTGTGCATTGATCCAGAAGACCAAGAAAGATATGTGTCGACAATGCGGTTCCTAAGATGGTTGGGTCGGAACTGCTTTGATGCCGACGACAACTTGCCTTTCCGAAATCAATACATACTAGTACCTTATCTAGCCTAAATGTTCTACATCTTCCTGCGACACTCGATCAAGCGGGAATGAGGAGCATGGTCGACGTCCAGATCGGTATCGTCTGGCCAATGTTCTAGACGTCATAGGGCTTGTTTTTGTCACGTGGGGCGCGCAGGAAGGAGGTTCAAGCTGCGAGCCTAGATGGTTGAGAGCGGTCCGTAGTACAGATCAAGCCGCAAGAAAGAGATGCAGTCCTACGACTGTCTGTTTGCATCTCAAACACAACGCCTGGACGGTTAAGTAAGACCTGGCCAACCATTTTGAAGTGGGGGAGACAATGCTTTCGAAGAGGCGTATGTAGATGTGTTCACCATGTTGTGTCCTCTGCGCCCAGGAAAAGAAAGCTTAGGAAGTTTAAGGGGTACTTCGATGGTACGATGAACGTGGGTAGCGATCGTTCCACAGCGGGGGTGAAGTTAAGCATTGGGAACGTAGGACGGAGTGCGCAGTTCCCAACCGATTCAAAGCATCCCATTTCATGTGATGTTTATTTTTTGGGATGTGACGGCTTAGTGGACGCTTAAGATGGTTTGGTACCAGGGAGGAAAGAATTTTCGTGCCGCTGTGTCTGCAACTGAGAGGGAAATGGGATGACAGACAACTCCAAAGGCACGGTAGGTAAGACCTGCCATCCCCCGGTGAGACACCTGAGTACCTGGTTTGCGGATTCAATGTGACCTACAGGACGGAGGTACGTACATGGACCAACTTTGACAAGGACGGTGACATTTCGACAGTGATTGAGTATATAGGGGACACAAGATAAGATACGGAAGAGTGAGTTTGTTGGGGAATGACAATGGAGACGAATTTTCCTTGTTAGGCTCAGTTTGGTGCTGTCTTGCTGCTTGCATTGGGGTAAAGCAAGAGCGTACATGTGCGGTACTACCACGACATCCTTCAATTTTCAGCTGCATGAAACGAGAAGATAAATATTGGAAGGAAAGAATAGGGCAAGCAGAGAAAGATGAATATTGGTATTATATACAGATTTGATATTGCTAGAAAAAAACAACGTATTTATTTAGACTTGAATCCAAAAATGCAGTATGCTTCTTTGCGTTTTGAAAGATTTAGAAGTTGTTTGTAGGCATAAGAGAGGGCAATCCGTGATGACGACGAAACAGAGTGCTGGCAAACGTGGAGAGCCGACAGTGCATGATATTTGTCAACAATGATGCGGTTTGCATCGTTTCAAGACGGGGCTTTGCGTCGGGGAAGTCGTCAGGGAAGTCGTCAGGGAAGTCGTCAGGGAAGTCGTCAGGGCCTGATGCAGCAAGACAAGCAGACATGAAGGTGAGGGCGGAGTTATATCAAAGCAGCACTGGTGATGGACTATGAAAGAGAAGAGCCAGAAGAGTTTGAATTTCTATGGCGTTTTGACGTTTGACGTTGACGTTGACGTTGACGTTGACGTTGACGTTGGACGAACTCAAGAAGGTTCCCCGAAGCTGCGGATGAGGTGAGATACTGCCCCCGCCTCCGGCCATGGCGATTGCGGGCCGTGACTGGCCAAAACAGGGGCGGAGTTTGGGCCGATGTGGATGGGGGGATGGCGGGGATGGCGTGTTTCTACGAATTGTCTCCCTCTAGCGGTCAAGTTTCCCAAAGTTTAGCGGACGAGTACGGAGAGGCGCAGCAATACAAGCTACAGTGGCAACCACAGTCACAGAGAAGTGGGATAGTAAACTGGCATTTACACGGTGGAGCTTGAGATGCATTTGCTTTTACATTTGCATTTGCATTTGCATTTGCATTTGCATTTGCATTTGCATTTGCTTCTTGAGACAGACATGCTTGGGACGACAGTAAACATAATTTTTGAAGAGAGACATTGTCACCAGAAAGGTGAAGTGGGCCATTGTTACCAGAAAGGTGAAGTGGGCCATTGTTACGAGAAAGATGAAGTGGGTCATTGTCACGAGAAAGATGAAGTGGGTGCGGCAAGAGAAGTAGTAGATTGATGACAAGATTGGAGCAGGACGGAGGAGAGTCATCTTCGGGAGAGGTGAAACCTGGTTGTCATTGATGGAGGACTGAGGCTGGACAAGGGCGCTCTCGCTTGAGGGAACTTTCGCTTGAGGGAGCTTCTACCGCTGTCGGCGCGTTTCATTTGCCCCGCCACCGCTAGAGACCCCCTCCGCGTCTCTGCTCCTTCCTGCAAATCAGGCGGGCTGGCTTGGACGATTTGCATCTAGTGGCGGTCACGCTTTCCCCTACTTGGTGGACGCCCCTTCCCCCAGTAGCCCCCAAGGAACACCCCCGAATCTCATAATCTCTCTCCGACAAGTCTTCGTCACTCTCGCCCTTTTTATCCCCACTCACACAACGTTCCCTCTCTTCTGCTCTTCTGCTCTTCTGCTCTTCTGCTCTTCTGCTCTTCTCCTCTTCTCCTCTTCTCCTTCATCCGCTTTTTAACTCACCCAGTCGCTCTTTTGCAGCCTATATTCACTTCTTGCATTCTCCCTGCCAGTCAGCGAGCATATATCTGCACCCCATACTTTCCATTTCAATCCTTGTGGACGCAATTCGGGGGTTTTGGCCTATCACCATTTCCCATTTCCCATTTCCCATTTTTCCATTTCGATTTCTATCAATCCTCACCCCGGATCATCTGCGAGTGCCTGTGGCATTCCCCTTGCGTTGGTTGCATTCCTTGATTAGGCGGCCGCTTCTGGTCCCCAATATCGCCCCCTTTGCGACCAGAGTGTTGCCATCGTACAGATCGCTTGACCTCCCTGTATCTTCATATCTGGATCCCCGTCTCCCGTTTTTGCCAGATAGGCGTGGTCACAACGCATCCTATTACTACGGCGTCCCTGCCCTGGTCATCCACAACTTCCACAACTTCCACCACTTCCACCACTTCCACCACTTCCACCACTTCCACCACTTCCACCACTTCCACCACTTCCACCACTTCCACCACTTCCACCCC